>JACEGR010000841.1:0-212113 GCA_014170235.1 Listronotus bonariensis
AAGAGATAGTTATATCACATATGGTATTTTCTTAAGAGTCTATTGACGCTACACTGCTCGGGCAATGCTGAGGTCGCGGGTGGGTCGGAGGTAATCAAACACACGCTCGGAGGCGGAGTTTAATATAGATCAGGTGACTGATTTCGATGCGGCCGGATTACAAGATTTTAATTTTTATGTCGAACGACGGGTACCTAAAATCGAATGTTATATTTTTAGTAGCATAAAGCATTCGGTAGGGCTAATGAGTATAATATCGAAAATGAATGCCGCTAAAAACGCTAATTTCAATTTTGTTTCTGTTGTTGTAGGTAATACACTTTTTTTTATTTAAAAACTTTCTATATACATTGTGGAAAAAAATATTTATCACTCATTCAACCACAAAAATTCACTCTTTATAAAAAGTTCTGTTTGTTGAGAAAATAAATTTACAATATCTACATTTTATATCATATGTACATATATGTATGTACAGGGTGGGCCAAATTCGACGCTTTTAATAGGAACCCCACTTGCGAGGCTTTAATTTCTAGTCAAATTTACTAATGAAAACCGCAATTTGCTGTCTTTCGTCGTTTACTCCCTACAGCGTGTTTTTAAAATTCTTGCGTTTTCTTTAATCCTCTATAACTTTTTCATTTTTAAAGATTTTTTAATTCTGTAAAAACATTTTTTCAGCAACTTTTTATGCAGAATGCGGATATGATTTTAGTTATTTTTAGTGTGGCACATTTTTTACTTATTTTTGGAAATTTTAAATGAAACAACCAGTATATTTTTTTACTATTAAAATGGCTAAAAATTACCTTTTCAAAAATGTATCACACTTGATATTTCTTCTAAGCCGTTTCTGAGATATTGCATATTTTCTTATTTATTCTTCTTTCTTTTTTTTCTTTATTCTTATTACTAATATTGGTTAGAGAGTAGGCCATGAAAAAGTAATTATGTTTTACTTTAAACCATCTTGGTATAACTTTTGTTTTTTATTGACTGCAATGAAGGGAAACTATTTTTATTAATAATTTAATTAACATACCTGAAAGAAACCGTAATATTGAGCAAGTTCTATTAATCTGAATTAAAAAAATATATCATTGGATGCATGTATCGTCCTCCTTCATACGCTAGTACTAACTTCTTACAGTACTTAGAGGAACAAATAATGAATCTTACACCAAAGTTCGACTATCTTTGTTGTTTAGGTGACCTTAATATCGATCTACGTAATTTATTTTCTAAAGAAGCATCCAATTTCTGTTCGCTTTTGGAATCAACAGGCCTTAAGCAAATTATTAACAAACCTACGCGTATCGCAGTTACCAGTTCGACTCTTTTAGACGTTATAATGGTGCCCGAGGAACTTTCGATAGTAGCCTCGGATACGCTTTCTGTTCCTAGTATTTCCGATCACGATCTTGTCTTCTGCGAATTTTTTGTACCAAAATATAAGGCCGGGCCTATAATTAGAGAATATAGGGACTTTAAAAATATGAACCACAATCAACAAGTTTTACGCTGATCTACAATCCATTCCCTGGCGAAATATTTATGATCTTAATACTGTAGACGAAAAGGTGGAACGTTTTAATGAAAATATTATAGCATTATTAAATATTCATGCACCACTAGAAACTGCTAGGTTCACAAAAAAAAATGAACCGTGGATAACAGACACCATGCGCAATATGATTAAAACAAGAAACAAAGCTCTAACTCGGTTTAAAATATCTAAATCTCGTGCGCATTGGGACTACTATAAAAGTATTAGAAACTAAACAACGCTAGCAATAAGAAGAGAAAAAAATTTTCGGTAAATGTTTGGCAGGATCTTAAAAAGTTCGGTCTTTGTGGTCAGAAAAAAGTAGATATTCCTAGTAACCTTAATATACCGGATGAACTTAACTTATTCTTTACAGCTAATCCACCTACAGTAAATAATGAACGGCTACTTAATTTCTACAAGGGAGAAGTTAATGAAAAGGTTAAATCCACTTTAAAGTTTAAAGAGGTTTCTGAAGGCGTTATTTTGGGTGTTGTCATGGGAATTAAATCTAGAGCTGAAGGAGTTGATTGTATTAGTAGTCAAACTTTAAAACTGGGGTTTCCGCACTTGCTACCATACTTTACTCATATTATTAATTTTTGTATAAAACATTCAGTATTCCCACAGCTCTGGAGGAAAGCTTTGATAACCCCAATTCCCAAAAATTCTTCTTCACAAGAATTTAAAGATCTGCGGCCGATAAGTGTTCTGCCCTGTGAGCCTAAAGCCGGAAACTCAATCCGGATTTCGGGATGGTCACGGATGCTCGCCAGCACTGGCGAATGTCTCTGATGATCTTTTTCAGGCTACCGATGAAGGAAAAATCACAGTTTTGGCGCTATTAGATTTCTCTAAAGCTTCTGAAACCATAAACCACGAGTTGCTTCTGGCAATTTTACATCATGTTGGTCTTTCTGAAGGCGCAGTACACTTTTTCTCCCATTTTCTTTCCAACAGATCTCAGGCGGTTCGAATTGGTACTGAGGTGTCGTCCCCGATAACGATTGGGTGTGGTGTGCCACAAGGCACTGCTTTGTCTCCACTTTTATATGCCATTTATACTGCATTTCTCTCAAATGCTGTAGAAAGATGTTCTGCTCAATATTACGCTGACGATACGCAAGTGTATTTATCGTTAAGAATCGTAAGAACTAAATTTATTAAAGAAATTGTCATTATAACATTCTAACTTGTTAAATCCAAAAAATGCTGTGTAATGGTATTTGGCCGAACCTCAGATGTGGTCTCTGTAAAAGATTTAATCAATGTAGAAGTAGACAATACGGTTTTGCCAGTAAAAGATAACGTTCGTAATTTAGGTGTAATTTTTGACAGTTCCCTTAGATTTAGTGCGCATGTGTCGAGTTGTATTCAGAAAGCATTTGTAAGATTGAAAATTCTTTATCAAAATCGTCATTTCTTGTCAAGATACATAAAAACTTTATTATGTAGCTCTCTTGTACTCTCCCTTATTTAACCATGGAGATGTTGTTTATGGAAATTGTCTAACAGCTATGGATAAACGTAGAATTCAACTTGTGCAAAACTCTTGCTTAAGACTCATTCATGGTATAAGAAAGTATCAGCGTATCTCACACACTCTAGTACAGTCTGATTGGTTAAACATGGAAGAGAGGAGGGAGTCGCATCAGGCATACTTTTTAATAAAATTATCTTTTCTAAACGTCCATCATATCTTTATAAGCGTATTGTTTTTAGGACTCATGTACATAATATTAATATTAGATTTAGAGGTAAAATAACACCAACATATCATCGAACCGCAACCGGGTAGTTTTTCATATAATATTGCCAAATTTTATAACTTTCTGCCGCAAAATTTAAAATCTCTTTCACAATCTGCCTTTAAAACACATTACATAAAATATATTATTAGTAAGCGACAATAACCTTGTTAAATGGATATTTTGAGTGGGATTAGTTACTTTTATTAGTAAGGTCTCTTTTTTTTCTATTTTGGTTTATTTTATTTATTATTGTAGTACATTACCTTCGTTTATGTTTTTAACTATACTTAATTATGATAATTTAAAGGGTTGAGTTTGATCAGGGAGGCATTTCACGATGCCTCATCTTGACTCCGCCTTTTTCTGAATTTAATATATTTTTCTTTGTATTATTGTTTGTTTATGTAAGATATTCAAATTTAGAAATAAAGACATTTATTATTATTATTAATAACGCAAATACGGAAGAAATATTCCCATTTTAAAAGTATTGTAAATTATTTTGTTAATATTTTTTCCTAGAAATTAGAAAAAATCAGGTTTTTCTAATGCGGTAATATTTTATATAAAAACAACAATTATCTTTTTTGTATACAGGTAAGTAAAAGATGACCATGGAATACAAACACAACCGAAATTTAAGCCTTTTAGCAAAAAGCTGGGATTTGTTTTCTATGGTTTTCTTTAATTTACTTGAATATAAAAAATAATGGCTGTTTGTTACATTAAATACTAACGTATTAATAAAACCGGATTAAAAAGTTTCTAGGGCAAAATATTAACAAAATAATTTAAAATTCCCATAAAATGGGATTATTTTTTACCCTTATTTGTGTTATTAAATTATACTCTATTTTTTGCAAGAGATAGCAAAGAAAATGTCTCGGGACGGTTAGAAGGTTGTAAACCATAGGCGCACCAGTCTCTGTGCAAAGAACAGGTAGAAATACACCGAATTGCGTTAAATAAGGATTATAAATTTTATATATATTTTAGTATCTTTCCGTATGTGCAACTGAGTGGTTATAAATTGTTAGAGTATTGTTCAAAGTATTACAGTATTGTAAAAATGGCTTCTCTGCCGAAACGCGCATGTCTCGGCCATTTAACTGTAAACGAAAAGCAGATTGTTAAAAACGTATTCGATTATACAGGGTGCAGCAGAATGGACTCCCACATTTGGGTAGCAAATAAAAAGTCTACTATAAAATATGAAGTTAAACTTTTATTATTTTCAAAAAGAGCACACTTTAAGGTTTTTTTAACTATGTTTTCAAAATTATATCGTGTAAGTGACGGCCGTTAGCAGCGACACACATGCGAAGGCGTTTCTAGAAGTTCCGCATCACTTTTATCACCATGTCTTGAGGAATAGCAGCAGTTTAATCTCGGATCGCTGTCTTGATTTAGGAAAGTCAAGAACCAGTTGCCCTTAAGTTAGCAACCCATTTAAAGATTGTTTTCCGGTCTGGAATAGAGGCATTCGGAGGCAGGAAGCGCGTACAAAATGCTCTTTAAGCTGGCTTAAAAAAACATAATCCTGGTTGATGCAGCAAAATATTAAACATCCTACAGATAGTGTTAAACTAGAGTTGTTGCAGCTAGTAAAAAGTGAAGTCGCCACAAATAAAGCTAAGTACACACGTTTTGTAATTGATGAAATAGCTAAGAAACAAAATATAACTGTATATCGGCTGCCACCTTATCACTGCGAACTAAACCCCATAGAACTTATATGGGCACAAGTGAAAGGTGAAGTAGCCAGAAATAATACTACGTTTAAACTAGTAGATATAAATAAAACTATTTCAAATTGCCATATCTAATGCTTCCCAGAAAACTGGAAAAAATGTGTCAAACATGTATTAGAAGTAGAAAATAAAGTGTGGTCTTTGGATATAATAGTAGATACAACTGTTGAACTTCTAATTATACAAGTAGACTCATATGACTCAAGTAGTGATAGTATGTCAGATATGGAAGAATGTGAATAACTAGATGTAGATTATGTAGCATATTTAATTAGGTATAGATTATATTTTAAATAATTATTTTTTGACTATGCATTTTTAATGTGTATTATTTTCTTAATAAAATGGTTATTATTAACTATAATTATACTAACTGTACAATATTGATGTATTATAAATTTTAAAATAAATTTTTTACACATATAAAAGAAACAAGATTTTCATTTTACCTAAACTGTTTAAAAAGGGTAAGTTCCCAAAAATAAACTCAAGCGCACCGCCACTGTCAAGATTTTTATCACATTATTCCCACGTAAATACTGGTAAACATCTGTTATTCCTTTGTATTTGACCCAAGAGGTTGACGAATATTAGAGCGGAGTCTGCCGGCCTAAAATTATGATGCCTTATCAGTATATTACAGGTAGAATTGAAGAAAAATATTTATTCTCGGACTAACACAGAAAGCGAATTGCCATAAAATTAAATGATTTATTACTATCGCTTGCAACGAAACAGGGTATAATAATAAAAATGTTTTCCCAAAGAAATGTTTTTACAGAATTAAAAAATCTTGAAAAATAAAAAAGTTATAAAGAATTAAAGAAAAAGCAAGAACTTAAGAGACGCTGTAGCGAGTAAACGACGCAAGAAACGGAATTGCGGTTTACACCAATAAGTTTAACTTAAAATTTAAGCCTCGTGGAGATCAGTTCTTCTATAAAACATACAGAAACATGAGTTTCCTATTAAAGGCGTCGAATTTGGCCCACCCTGTACATAGTGTTAATAAATTGGGATAACATGAAAATGCTTTAAGAGAGAAGTACTATTGTTTATTTGTACAAAAATTTTATAAAAAAAGACCTGAGAAATTTTTCGATCATAATCTTGATTTTGGTTAAAGTTTTTAAAAACATTGTTTGAAAAGTATTCTACTAAAATCCTGCAAAAAAGGTCATTAAAATGAAACACATTATTAATTTCACAAATCTTGTTTATTTTTGTTTTGAGCCTCTATTATATAAGACGGATCTTTAATTTTTAAACCTCGTGTGTGTCTCCGATCAATTATTTCAGGTAAAAGACAGTTAAAATAAAAATTTTCTAGTTTCGGAAACATAACTGTTTGAAAGAATTCTTTATCCACTTTTATTTCAATAGTAATAATTTCTTTTAATGTCCACACCGAAAATAAACATTTTTCTTTTGATGCAATATTTAGCTGTCTTTGAATCTGGTAAAAGTAATCATGATTTTTTTTAAGATAGTACTTATCATCTTCCTTATATAAGTAGGTAATAAGTTTTTTTGATAAGGCTTCTTCAATATTAAAGTTCCTTGCAGTGAATGGGCATTTTATTTCTACGATAAATTCATTTTTCTCATCAATACCGTCTGGAGTAGCACCAAGGTATGGCCAATTTTCATTAACCATTAGACCACAATTTTTTATGGTAATTCCTAATTGACTTTCTAAAAGTCCTTCTGCTCGGTCTTCATTGTTTTTCCCCAAGCGGTTGCCTTGGAGAAAAATTCTTTATAAAGTATCCCTGATACAATCGGGTCACAGCTAGTGGTGGATCGCATTTTACAAACTTTACCGAATAGCGAAGCAGTTAAAATTTTTCCATTCAGCGCAGTCAGATTGAAGGCGAGTTCTTTCTTTTAACTCTTTAAAAAACGTTTTTGATTGATTAATCTTTTCCATAAATGCTTTCTCTAAGGATTTATATGTGTCTGCATCCAAATTGGGCTTTTCGCAGTATTCTCCATAGCTAGAATCAGGACCTCCAGATGAAAATACTAAATTTTTTTGCAAGATTTTCCTTTTTTTCTTTGAGAATTTTTTTCCAGTTTTTTTTAGTACTACTTGGGCTTTTACCATCGCTTAAATATTTGTGAATACTATAAAGTGGCTTTTTTGTATTTCTTGCCACTACTGCAGAAAAACATCGCCCTTGGTAACTTCCTCTCATAGTAAAATTTACTCTTTTTCCACCCTAGATACCTAACCGCGCCCATCATTTTTTCTTATATGCCAAATGAATTAAAGTCTTCTATATAATTATCCTTATCTGGTTCCGTTTTCTTACAAAAATATCCAATTTGGTAACAGTCTTTATGTTCCCCAAATATATGACTCACGCTATTAATAATATCCCGTTTTGAATTTTTTATTTTTTCTTCATTACTTATTAGTTGAGATTTCCTATATTGTACTGCTTTTGTTATAGCAGCTCTACATCTAATTATATTCTTCGATATTATGGTTTTCAGGCTCCCTGGTACGTTCTTTGTTTTACACAGTTCCCTAAACTTATTACAATAATTTCTCAACAAATGATTAGTGCACTCTATCTTCTGTACAGTACATTCCTCGTAGGGTCTACTATCTAGAATTTTTTTATAACAGCTGCTGTCTCCATCAGCGATCATCTTATTATAGATAATATTGTACATATTAATACTAGAGCAAAATCCTTCTGCAATTATTGCTGCTTCCATAGCTATCGATGATGAATTCCAATTTTTATAGCAGGTATGTGTTGGAGGAGTACAATTATTATTTTCAGCTCGTTGACAAATGCAGCAGTACTTATTTTTGACTCCCAAATATAGAATTTTTGGGATTTGACACCAACAATCGCGGCAACACCAGATAGAGAATTATAATTTCCACCACCACGATAAGACCTTTAGCCCAACTCCCATCACAAACCACTGTAATCATTGGTGTTCCATTTTTGTCAACACTTCCACTTTCGATCGCCATTTTTGCCTCCTCTTTGGCCGCTTCCTTTATAGATTCCCAAGCTATTTGTTCCCAGGCATTACATACCTTTGAGTGAAGTTTCTTGTAAATAGTAAAACTGAAACAAGGTATTTCCATACTTTCAGTCACCTTTTTAGTTGGGTATAACCTCCTCCAGCATTCATAATAGCACTCACAGCAGACGTATTAATATCTACTTGTTTGGCCTTTTCTGGACAAGTAGAAATAGATTTTTTAAAGTTGCACATATCGCATTTGAATGTTAGTTTGCTATTAAATCCAGTTCTGCTTTCTTTGTCAAACGCATATTGGCAATACTACACCCAAATAATGAAGCGTGATTAGAAAATTTTTTAAAGCATCGATGAATTGCTGGGTACGGACAATTAGGGCACCTTCTAAGAATATTTCCCTGAAAAAAATATTCAATTAGTTAAAACATTTTTATAGGGTTAAAATCATTTTATAGAAAAACATTCCTTTATAACCCTACGAAAAAAAGTTTTAATATTTTTGATTTATTTTTTTATAAAATATCCAAATGGATCCGAAACTACGAAAAATAAGTCACAAAACAATAACACGAGGTTTAGAAAAAAATATTTATTACTACTATTTTACTATTTGCCGGCGGTTTTCAATGGTTTTTATAAGCAAAACCGCCGGACGGCGGCTTTCACCGAGAAAATAAGTAAAAACCGCCGGAAATTTAACAATTACCGAGTTTGAATTTTCGGCAGTTTTCATATACAGGGTGTTTTAAAAATAGACGGAGATATTGTAAAGGGCGATTCCTTGTTGAAATATATGACAAAAGTTCCTATAAACATGGGTCTGAAAATGCACAGTTTTCATGTTACAGGGTGATACATTTTTAGAAAAATTATAATTTTGTATTAATATTTTTAAAAATATTTGCTTGATTTTTTTAAACTTGGCAATATTATTTGTTGTATTAAGTTAAGTTAATATTAATTTATAATTGATAAAAACCGCCGGCGGTCGTTTAGCCAGTGCCTATAAAGAAATGCTTTTTATAAAAAAATTAATGTCGAACCAACAGAGAAATTTTGAAATAAAATTCGAAAAATGTTAATCCAACTATTCATAGTTGTTATATCATATTATTTTGTTTCCTTACCCTGTGTCAGTTTGAGCGAGCTTTGGTACATCTGTTAGAACAGGTTCTTGAGTGGATGTGCTAGCACCCAGTAAGGCTTCTTCATATGGAACTTCGCCTGTGGGGTTCCTATAAGTTAAATTCATAATTAAATATATATTAGTTTTACACACAAAACACAATTCTTGCCCAACAGTTTCTCTTTCTACACTCGTCGATGTGTATGGAAGATCACAATGGCGGGCCCAACGAAAAAGAACATAAATAAATCAAAATCCGAATTATCCGAAAATATGTAGGTATATAAATATAATATACAGGGTGTTCAAAAAATTCATTAGGAAATTTAAAGGGGTCATTCTGCAATGAAAAATAATATTAGTAAGTCCTTTGACAAAATGTCGAAATCTCCCTGGTTACCAAGTTACAGAGGTTAAAAGTTCAATTTTTATATTTGTTTTTTCGCCATATTGCATTTATTGTTTAACAAATCTAGTTGACATTTGGCACACAAATCAAGCTTTGCAGATTTTAGAATTTTAAGATAAAAGTACTTTTTTAATACCGCCAGAGGGCACTTTACCTGAAACTTAAAATTTATTTACATTAAAACTTTTTATTTTGACAGATATCGCAAAGCTGGAGGCGCCATTTTATAGACAATCAAAAACTTTAAATAGAAGGTACTTTTTATTAAAGACGATAAACCCCTCCGTTTAGGCACCAATCGACAATAAAGTTCAAAATTTAAATAATCTACATACATAAACATATGTCCTAAACGTCTTAGTTTTTGAACTACGGTGTGTTAAATTATTTAAAAAATATATTTTTTTTTATTTTAACTAATGTTATTTACTACTAATTATTTTACATTGCAGAATGACGCCCTTAAAATTTTCTAACGCATTTTCCGAACACCAAAGCACTAAAAATCAGCTACTCTCAGAATCAACAAGAAATTTGGCGTAGCATATAATAAGTAAAATGTCTAAATAACATTTCTAATTTCCTATTTTAGTCCATTGAAATGTTACATTTTCATAGCCTTAGCGTGCAATTTGGGGAGGACGCAATTTTATTTTTTAGTTATCAAGAGAGGGTCAAAGTAATGTTAAATTTAAGTTTGTGGGGTCGCCACTCTTGTCCTGCGGCCGCCATCTTGGAAAAGGGGTGCATTGGGTGCAAACCGTTTTTATTATTTATATGAAGAACTGTTGATCACACAAAAAAATTATTAAACATTTTTTGTTTGAAATTAAATTATCTTTAATTTTCATTTAGTCAATTTTTTTCCTTAAACTAAAAATAAAAAAGTTATTAACGAAAAATAGGGTCACTCGTGAAACATTTTTTTAAACCTGTATAACTTTTTTCTATTAATTTTGCAAAAAATGACACAAAAGCATTTTTATAGAATAATATTCAAAGAATAATTTTGGTTTTATATCTTTTATCGTTCGATAAAAAATAAAAAGTTATTAACACAAGTAGATATCAATTTCTGAAATTTGTCAACCCGTCAAGAGTAAACACCTTAGTTTAGGTGTGGTCGAGCGGGTTGGAATAAATTTATTTAAAATTCAGTGGTTTGTTTTCGGGAAAGACGTTGGAACACGTCGATTTTTGTTTTTGGCTGCGGTGTCATTTATAGTAAAATCATATATACAGGGTGGCCCACAAATAAGCAATGACCATCAACTTAATTTTTTTTTAATGGAAACACCTATTTTTAATACCTTTTTATTAATTCTACATCGAATTCTATCTATTTTTCATGTACCAAAAAAAACAAACTCCCCTATTTTAAATAATTGTTTTTAACCTACGCCCCTTTATAAATATTATTAACTATTGTAGGAAATTAATGCTGAATTTCTCGATAGCTGTTAGCTTTAGGTATAAGAATTCAAAAACGTAATAAAAAATAGGTGTTTCTTTTTAAAAAATAAACTTGATGGTCATTGCTTATTTGCGGGCCACCCTGTATACATGATTTACCACTGAATTTTAAATGAATTTATTCCAACCCGCTCGATCATACTGTAAACTAAGGTGTTTACTCTTGACGGGTTGACAAATTTCAGAGATTGATATCTACTTTTGTTTATAACTTTGTTATTTTTTATCGGATGATAAAAAGTTATGGGACCAAAATTATTCTTTGAATGTTATTCTATAAAAATGCTGTGGTGCAATTTTTTTGCAAAGTGAATAGAAAAAGTTATAACGGTTTAAAAAAAAATGTTGCACGTGTGACCCTATTTTTCGTTAAAAACTTTTTTATTTTTCGACTTAGGAAAAAAATTAACTAACTCAAAATTAAAGATAATTTAATTTAAAACAAAAAATATTTAATAATTTTTTGTGTGATCAACTGTTCGTCATATAAATAATAAAAACCGTTTGCACCCCTTTTCCAAGATGGCGGCCACAGTAGAAGGGTGACGACCCCACAAACTTGAATTTAACTTTACTTTGACCCCCATGACAACTAAAAATAAAATTGGGTCCTCCCAAATTGTTAACCCTAATGTAACATTTCAATGGACTATTTCAATTCTGACTCATATAGTTCAAATAATAATACAGGGTGTTTCACAACTTATCCGAAAAACTTCATATAAACAATGTCCGAAACGTCTTAGTTTTCTACCTAAAAGGTGTTAAAAATTGTAAAAAATTGTTTTTTTATAATAACTTTTATACCAATTGAGATATTTTGAATATATATATATATATATATATATATATATATATATATATATATATATATATATATATATATATATATATATATATATATATATATATATATATATATATAATATATATACCTACATATATTAAAAATTATATAATTATTATATTTTAAAAAAATATTTTTTAACACCCTGTAGGAAGCTAGACACTTAAGACAAATTTTTATATAAAATTTTTTCATGTTTTTTAAGTAGAATTTAGAAATAAAAAAGGTGATTTTTTTACCGAAGAATTTGATCGTATCGATACGAAATGACCATGCCGAGAATTGGTTTTTATTTATTTACGCGAAAACCGTACATCAAATAAAAAAGTCAGAAGGTCAAATTTGTTCCAAATCTAATGAGAAGTTAAAAAATATTTTATTTTAGAAAAATGCAGTGGCGTACCGTTTTTTTATAAAAAAAATAATAACCCTAAACCCCTCATGGACACTGGTAATAATTAATTTTTTTCTTTTATGCCAAAAAATGTGTTTTGGTGCATAGAAGGCGTCCCCCAATTTTTTACAAATATCTCAATTGGTATAGAAGTTATTAGAAAAAAATCTATAATTTTTTAACATTTTTAACACCCTGTTGTTCGAAAACTAAGACGTTTAGGACATTGTTTATATGAAGTTTTTTTATATTTTTTTAATGTAGAATTAGCCCTTAAAGTTTTTTGAATATGTTGTGTGTTATAATTTGCATGATTATTTTTTTTTCGTCTTGCAGACAAACGGAGCTTGGTTTTGTTTCCTTTTCTATAAGAGGGTTCCATATCCAATATTCTGGTAAACCGGAATTTAAAATCCTTACTAATTAAATCACTATATTTATTATACTATAAACTTGTCCAAAAAATTAAACGAAGCACTAACACTAAGAGAAAAACAAACACACTAAGTCAAAATATTCTGGTACACCACAATTATTCAACGGTGTAGCACCATAGCTGACCGTCTCATTACTGACCGTAAAAAAATTGTTGCCACTTTAGTATGCTGTCTACCTGCGTTTCGGGATCTTCCAGGTTATCAACCTATTATTTGGCTAATATCTATTTACTATTTACATAATCTTCCTAATAATTCTAATAAACATTAATACTTAAGAGTACCAGAATTGTAAGAATTAGTACCTATATAGGGACCTGATTCTAATAGAATATTAATGACATAATAACCCAATTATATAAACGAGAGGAGCGAGACAGAAGATTTGTTTATACCATTCCTTAATGATATAAGAACTGTATATAGGTAATTGTACATATTAATTTAATAATTTTATTGTGACGTATTTTTAATAAAAATAAAACAATACACCAATCTACCTCTATTCAGTTTAGCTAAGCTTATGTAAATTTTAGAGATAGTGTCAGGGTTATTGTCTATCTAAATAAACCAACCCATTATCTTGGGGCGACAGTCTCATTACTAACCGTAACACAATTTTACTTGTTTCGGTGCCATCACCGGAAGGCCAAAATGTAGGTGGTGGGCTATTTGAGATATTTCATTACATTATACATTTTTTTCTTAACTGAAAGTTTTTGTTGCAGTATGAGCCAGACAAAGATATGAACTAAAGTATAAATTACATATATTATAAAAGCGTAATTTTATTGCAATACGTATATTCTTACGAATGGTTAGTTATGGTAAGCAAAGCCTTTTTTTAATTCCTTAAATATGCTCGATGCAACCCTGTACACAAACCAGTCGTCTATTGCCCGCCTTCGTATTCGTGGAAAACGTGCCGCGTGAATTTTTACATTTTATAATATATTTGGAACATTTTGCAGGCTTTGCGGTCGTAACAAAAATCTTGTATTAATTATAATTTAAGGTATATAAATTTGGTATCATCGGAAAGATAAAGACTTAAACTACTACTCTAAAGTAACAATTTTTTGATAATGTCTTCTTGTTGCCCAGAAAATATGGTTTAAAATTTCACAAAATTGTCCATATTTACCAAGTTGTCATTTGAAACAGGACTCTGTTTTCAAAAAACTATTACTATAGAACCCTTAAAGCGACTTTACATATACACTACGTTTTTGATTTAATAAAATATATTAAGCCGTTTTTTCCAAAAACGTTATGACCTAGACCCTAAAATGCTGTTATTTTGAAACCTGTCGATGGACTCTTAAAGCTCTTTTTATGAACTTTTAATGGTAATATAATATACAGGGTGCCTCACTAAAAAAATCACCCTGTATATTATCTTTAGTATCACCGTTAAAAAGATCTTTTAAACAGCTTTGAGAAATAATTTGATATGTCTATCTCTTATAGTTTTAAAAATATGGCCTTCCAAATCCGCCACACCTTTTGGTTCGCCTGGCAGGTACTTGTGTTCATCGAAATCGCCTGTCAATTTTTTTCATCCCTACCATTAATGAACCTAAATCCTAAAAACTTTTAAGCTTACAGCTCCAAGTTTTTTTGTTTTTATTATTTTTTAAAACTTTCAAAAATATACAGGGTTATGATACCTGTCAGGTAATGATTTTCGTACGTGGCATGTTATGACTCATCACTATATAAATTTACAGCTTTACAGGTCTAACGTTACTCGAAGAGTTCATTAGCTCTTATAATACTAGTTTCCTTTACAAAAGTGATGATGTTCCACTAAAAACATAAATGTGAAAAGCTAAGCCAAGTTCAATACTAAAATTATGCTTGGCTGTGGGCTTCACCGCAAAAGGAATGGAGATCTAAATGAGTGCCAAGTTCTGTACAAAATTCAAATATGTAAGGGATCTTAAAAGAGGTTAGATTTGACTTAGCCAGTTTTAATTAGAATTAAAAGAAATGTTTAAATAAGTTGAGTTACTTTATAAAATGATTGATGTAATAAAAACTGGCCAAATTAAATCTAACCAGCTTCAAGATTCCATAGATCCCATTCTTTTGCGGCGAAGCTTACAGCGAAGCATAATTTCAGTATTGAACTTGGCTCACCTTTTACATTTACTAGAATGAATTCGATTTAATTCGACGGGTTTTAGACAGTTATTAGTGATTTAAAATAAACTCCTCTATCAAATGCTTTTTAAACTCTCCTAGTGCACTATGACATTTGTATGTCATATTTGCTTTATGTTGCAGCCATTTTATTATGTAAATTTTCATTTTTATATTTAATTAGAAGAAAGAAAGAAACGCAACAACAATTATGAAATTAAACGAATTAAGTCAGCCGGTGAGGCAAATAACCTTGGCAGCGGCATTAATATCCTATCAAATTATTTGTGTTACGTCAAGCGGTCGTCTACCAATGATACATTGAACACGAAACTTGCAACGTGCCACATAAGGTAAATACGGCACATTTACATTTACCATATAAAATCCCCTTAAGACTACAGTAAAAATCACAGAAACCTGTAAGTTGATTTTTAAGCACCCAAGACGGTCATGCAAAACTGTTTTATTTGGGAAGTCATGGTTAGTTCTGGTTAAAAAAAAAACTAACCAGAACTAACCATGACCCCTCAATGTGACAGTTTGGCATGGTCGTCTATAGCGCCTCAAACCAAGCAAATTACACATGCTTGTGCTTATTACTGTAGTCTGTCTACAACTCGTCGATTTCGACGAAGTTCAATCTAGTTTAAGTTAAGAACAAACAGGGTTTTAAATTTTGTCTCATTTACCACAAATATCAAAAATATTTGATATTGTTATATCGATATATTTAGAAGTTAAATATCGATATCTGAGTTCCGATATATCGATATTTGAAAATATTCAATATATCGATACTGCTTTTGACGTAATATTCCCCGCGGAATAGGCAACACACGTTGCATTTTGTTTTTTTGTTTAAAAAAAAGAAAATAAATAATTTAAAAAGTAGTGATACGACGTCTCAGTTATCAGAGAATCATTAAAAAAAAGATCCTTTAAATGGGTACAGCAGACGTATCTATTAACGTGTCTGAAAATTATAGCTTTGCGTTTTAAATGTATAGATGCTTTGGTAGGATCCAATTTACACATATTACTTTGATGTATCTATAAGTAACATATTATCACGACAGGGTAAAATTTAATGACGACCTCATATAATATTAGAATTTAACCACATTAACCCCCTAAGATTAGCTAACTCAGCGCTCTTAACAGTTTATAAGCTTAATACCTCTAGTTTTCTTCCCGAACAGCGTTATGCCATTCTCGAAAGCATGTGCATGTAACCATAAAGAATTGCTAATGTTTCGGTTTAAGCTCTGGTTTAGTTTAAGTTACATTACAGTAAATAAAGGACTAAGAATAAGAATTATGGTTATTTTCTTGTAATGCCCGTTCGCTACAAGTTAAGTTTAAAACCAGTGACCTACCAATATTTATTATTGTTGAATTAAATTTTTAGTTTTTAAAATTGTCACACATCCTTAAACACCTTATTTGTTATTATATCTATACCGTGAAATTATTTAATTGTTTTTGTATTTATTAAATTCTTCTTTTTATAACCACATTATAGTACGTGAGCTAGTGAACCCTTTAAGTAACGTTAGACCTGTAAGGCTGGAAATTTGTATAGGTATGAGTCATAGCATGCTTCGTACGAAAATCATCACCTGGCAGGCATCAGCCGTGCACATCATCACCCTGTATATTTTTGAAAGTTTAAAAAATAATAAAAACAAAAACTTGGAGCTGTAAGCTTAAAAGTTTTCCAGGATTTAGTTCATTCATAGTAAGGTTTAAAAAGAAATTGACAAGCGTTTTCGATGAGCACAAGTACCTGCCAGGCGAACCGAAAGGTGTGGCTGATTTGGATGGCCATACTTCCAAAGCTATTAAAGTTAGATGTACCGAATATACTATTTTCTTAAAGCTCTTTTAAAGATTGAGTAGTAAAGATAAAAGTAAGTGTAAATATTTTTCATAGGAAAAAGTGCTATCCCGTAAAAATTTAAATTTATTTTAACAATAGAAGAAAAAATTAATTACACAGGGTGTCCCGTAACTCAACCCAAAAACTTTACGGGGTGATTCTACAATGGAAAATAAAAAAACTTTATTACAACATAATATTTCGTAAACGTCTAATGCCGCATCCAGACTTGCAACAACTCGCCGCGCCGAGTAGCACGCCACATAGCCTCACATAGCGCGGACGTGAACGTGGATAGAACTCACGTCGCGTCGTTTCAAGGGCTTCGGAAATGATTCCGCGGTGATTATGAGCTTGTCGGTTTTTTGCATCAAAGGAGCACGCAAATGGGTTGGTTTGTTTGAACGGATGTTTGGCAAATTGTTGCAAGTCTGGGCGCAGCTTAAGACGTTTAGGACGTATCGTCGGCGATCTAACGTCTTTTAAGATTTTACATTACGCGGTTATTAAATTATTAAAAATGTATGGTATTTTTATGATATCTTTTATAATAATTTAAATAAACTAATTTGGGCCGCCTCCTATGTATTAGAAGACATTCTCAGTCATAAATAAAATTTAAAAAATACCAGTGTTGTCGTTTGGTGGTTCGAGGTAAATATTTACCACTGGATTTTAAAAAAATCTGTTATAATATATAGGAATCATTTCTCGGCATAGTCATTTCGTAGCACTAATATCAGATGTTACAGTTAAAAAATCACCTTTTTTAATTTGTTCTTTATTAAAATAAGGATTTAATCATGTCAAAAATGGTTAATATTAGAGAATTATTGCACAGTGAAATAAGGCCAGGCACTAATAATACCGGCCCTATTTTGACATCTGAGCTTGCGCGGATGCAAAGTAGGATAAGGAGTTTTAGGTCGTGCCTTATTTTGGTTTTATTTTAACTTCGGAACTGTTCGGCTAACCGAACGGCTGCCGACGACAAAATCGAAAAGTTTTAAAAAGTAAACATACTTAAAATCTTGCTTTTTTAAATGTATTTCTGTAATTGTGTTAAACAAATTCCTTTTTAAAAATAATAAAAAATTAAATAACAGAAACAATGCTCTTCCACAACATATAAATGATTTATACCTAAAAATATTATTCTGACACATCCACTAAAGGGGCTAAATAAAATATAAAGTAGAATTAACTTTTAAGAAATAAATTATTACCAATTTTGTACCTGCAGACTAGACTAACATAACAAAATAATAAATTTTTGTCATATTTAAAACAATATTTGTTACTTTAATGGTATTATGTGTTTAAAGTGACAAACAAAATTACCAATATAATCATTACTTACATACATTATTAGGAAAATTTTTACCATAATATATAGAGTTTTTCAATTTGTTTTTTGAAGAAAGTAAACTTATTGTTTTAGAAAAGTGACCTTTAAAATTTTAAAGCTTGTTATTATGTAGTAGTAATTAACAATAAATGCTTAGGTAAAAAAGAATCTTGTTAACCAAATTATCTTGACACGCAGTTAGCGTGTCTGCGTGTCAAGCCAAGTTAAAGCAAAAATAAACTGGCTATAGCTCTGAGTATGTGATGTGTACACAAACCTCTTGGTGCCACTTTTGACTCCTCCTTAACCTAAAACTTATTTAACGTAAACACATGAAACTACATGAAGGGTCGCGGCGAATAACGATCAGGGTCCATTTTTTTGCCAAAACTAAAATAATAGCACCTTTAAATAGCTAGTACCTGAAATAATACAAACCACTGATAATTACGGCAAAAAAAGTTCGTAGTCCTAAAAAACATCATTTAAAGATACAACGTGCATTTTTTGTTGTTAATACGGGTCAACACATTTTAAAAACATTACATTTTCTTGCTAAACAGTGACGTTGTATAGGTCACGTATTAGACCGTGTTTGAATACATACAATATAGTTACTCTTTGTCGGGAGGGCGTATGCATTGAACTCATTAAAAACTTTGTTGTGGTAATTTTTAGCCACTATAAATTGATCATGAGTACCTAGTAAGTAACTCCGGTTACTGTAGTTTTAAACCAATAAAATATATGTTTTATTATGGTAACTAGGTTACTGACTTTTTAAGTCAATCAAATATATTTTTTCTTTAGGTGTTTTTCACAATTTATAGTAAACAGAGTATAGAATTATTACGCTTCCAGTAATTGGAGATCTTAAGAGGCCCCGTTGTCTAGCACTCGAAAATTTTAGGTATTTTTAGATTCTTTTTGAAAAAAAAATTAAAAAGGTTATCTAACCTTTTAGAGCATATTATTTAACATAATAAAAATAATAATAATTTTAAAAATGGCCCTGAAAACGACCCGAAAAATTGAACCTTGCCGATGTCCTTCATTGTGGCTTTTCTATTTATCTGAAAAAAAATTAACAAATTAATAATTAGTATTTAGTAATCGTCCTGTACTAAAATCATTTAATTGCAAATGTTTCGTTAAAACGTTTTTGTTTTAGTTTAAATTTAAAACCGCGTAATTTTG
Source organism: Listronotus bonariensis (assembly GCA_014170235.1). Classification (NCBI taxonomy): domain Eukaryota; kingdom Metazoa; phylum Arthropoda; class Insecta; order Coleoptera; family Curculionidae; genus Listronotus; species Listronotus bonariensis. Next base: position 19,316 of record JACEGR010000841.1, read on the forward strand.
TGAACTATTATTATTAGTTTAGTACGATACATAATCATAATAAATATTTTTTTAATTTTTTTTTTTATAAGTAAGTTAAATATTAAGCCTAAAAAGTTTACAGTATGTCCACGAATTTACTTTACGATAGAACAAATAAATCAAAAATTTGAATGCTTAAGAAAGTTGTGTATGGCAACTGGTTTTGCTTCTTAAAAAAACAAGATTTACGTTAAAAAATGTGTTTTGTTTTGTACCAGGGCTCCTAACACAACAAAAATATAAAAACAGATCAAGACAAAACTTCCTTCATTTTAAATTATTTAGCAAAATGTCAAATAAAACAGATTTTTAGAGTTAAATGTTGGTACCTCATATAAAAAAGTTCTATCGCGCTTCGTTAGGGACATATTGACCTTCAAATTTGGTATATAAAAAATCAATTTTAACTTTTAAACTGTTTTCATAGTACTAATGATATTTGAGCTACTTAATATCCTTTTAGTAATGCTGCGGCCGCTTAGTAAGTTGGAAATATACAGGGTGCGGCAAGTTTTTTTCATTTAATGTAAGTATTTTTAACACTGGTAACTAATTTGGCATTTTGCAATAACCGCTTCATTCCTTTAACGTTTTAAATAATTTTACTATATATAAATAATTTTCTCATAAAAATGGACTTTTTTATTACATACAAAATGCTGTTATATCTGAATTTTAAATGCGATTTAATAAAAACTGTCTAAGATATCGGTTCAAGTGAAGTATACTTTTTTGTACAAAAATGATAAGGAAATTAAATGGTTGAAGCCAAATGTCGAATATGTCACCAGTGTTAAAAATGCATGCACGAACAAAAAAATCTACACACCCTGTATAATTCCGACTTACTGAATAGCCGTTTACCTATAAAAATAAAATTTTAAGGTTATTTAGTTGCCAAAATATCATTGGTACTGTGACAATACTTCAAAAGTTATAATTAAAATAGGTTTTTTTAATACCAACTTTGAATGAAATGAATAAAATATCTCCCTAACAAAGCGCGTTTTTAAATAAAGTACTAACATTATTTGGTAACTCTATCACCCTTATTATTTTAGACCTGACCTTTCCGGACACCTGTATACCGTTTTCATTATATATATATATATATATATATATATATATATATATATATATATATATATATATATATATATATATATATATATATATTTTTTTTTTAATTAAAGAAAATGCCTAAAAATATCTTAAATTTACGAGTTTCAGATCACCAAGACCTTTAAATACAAGGTTAATTACAAAAAATTAAAATAAAAATTACTTGCAATTACCCCAAATATTTTGTCCAGACTAATCCGCTCATCGTTTATAACTGCTCAAATTCGCGCATTGTGGTAGCAAATAAAAGAACACATTTCGTTTGTAACCGGCTAATTTAATTACCAAGCGAGAGAACAATAAGGACCGTCATTGGCTGTGAATGAAACAGATTACGGCTGGATGCATTTGCGACACACAAAAGCTGGATCAAGCGATCTTTTGACGCTATTTGATTAGGAATTTTGTGTAATACTTACAAAAATTCACAAGGAATTGTATTTAACGATTAAAATTCGGCGTTGTTGAAAATAAAGGGAATTTTAGTGAAAAATTATAAATTGGGAAGGATTTTGCTGCCCTAATCATTAATAAAAATTTGATACTTAGTTTAAATAAAAATATTCATTAGTTTGGAACTATATTTAAATTTAAAGCAACGAAAAAAACTACAAAGTGAAAAAAAAGAAGAAAATTGGTGTAAATAACACAAATAAATTATGTAAAAAAATTAAAAACGGTTTTATTGTACCAAGTTTTGTACTAAAGGCTAAAAAATAATTCGGTTAGCCCTAGCATAGAGTAAGGAAATTATAAGAGTTATCATGGAATAGCCGATTTAAGGACAGGTCATGCGAAAACTCCCAATATAATTTTATTCGTTTCTCGTTGATATACCGCCAGTTAGTCATTTCCAGTAAGCTTACGTGTCTCTTCACCGCTGATGTTACACGAGGCGAGGCTTCGACCGACGCATTTAAAGTGTAAACTGGAAAAATGACAAGCCTGCCGCCAAGCCTGCAGCAAAAGCGGTACGAAAATTTTAGCATGTTATGGTTTCTCTTATCCGTAAGTATGTTACTTTATGGTCCTAGCTACTAGATCGCAGCAATCTGGGGTATGGATCAGACAGATAGTAAAATCGTTGGGCCGAGCGTATACTTAGTAAATATTTTAATATTAATTTTATGTGCCCAACGATTTTTTATTTCTCCGGTTAATACCCCAGATTGATGACAAGATTGGTGTTATTTAGCAGGTAGGACTTACCAAATTATTTTTAGCTTTTAAGTACAATAAAACCGTTTTGCATTTTTTTTAACATGATTAATTTTTAGGTTTTTCGTTTTATTGTTAGTTAATACTTCTTATTCTTTTGAGTTCATTTAATGCCTTACTATAACTAACCAGAACTAACCAAGCTTACGACTGGATGCAATTACGACACACAAAAGCTGGATCAAGCGATCTTTCGACGCTATTTGATTAGGAATTTTGTGTAATACTTACAAAGATTCACAAGGAATTGTATATGGAATAAAAGTTAATTAAACACAAATTAATTATGTAAAAGAAAAATGAGTGTGTGAAACTGTTTAATTGTATCAAGTTTTGTACTAAAGGCTTAAAAATAATTCGTTAAGTCCTAGCTACTAGATCGCAGCAATCTTCTCATTAATCTGGGGTATTGATCAGACAGATAATAAAATCGTTGGGCGGAGCGTATGAAAAGTTAATATTTTATTATAAATTGTATGTGTCCAACGATTGTATTATTTCTTCGATCAGTACCCCAGATTGATGACAAGATTGGTGTGATTTAGTAGGTAGAACTTACCAAATTATTTTTTAGCATTTAGTGCAATAAAACCGTTTAGCATTTTTTTTTAACATAATTTATTTTTAGGTATTTTGTTTGGTTGTTAGTTAATACTTCTCATTCTATTGAGTTCATTTAATGCCTTATTATAACTAACCAAAACTAACCAAGCAAGAGAACAATAAGGACCGTCATTGGCTGTGTATGAAACAGATTATGGGTGGATGCATTTGCGACACACAAAAACTGAATTAGGCGATTTTTCGACGCTATTGTTTGATTAGAAATTTTGTGTAATACTCGGAAAGATTCACAAGGAATAATTGTATCAGTACAGAAAATGAAGCTTAAAAAAGGTAAAACCTGGCAATTTTTTGGTCTTATGGGTTGACTTAAAATTTTAACTGAAGTTAAGGAATACCCCACAGATCAAAACCTATATCGAACCAAAGGGCGCCAAAATTCTGGGGGTGGTTGCCACCCCCACAGGCAGTGAACATTTTTTATTACATTTTAATCACTAAAATCAGTCAAAAGAGTGATTCTTAGCAAAAATTGTTTTATACATTTTTTCAAAACACTAATATTTTTTAAGATATTTACGATTGAAATAATCGAAAATAAAAATTGAATTATTGACCCAAGGAAAAAATTTCTATACTTACCCTTTAAAGTAAAAAACTATCTACGCTTTTAAGAGCAAAAAATTGTAAGCCGAATGTCTTTAAAAATGTTAAAGGGGTTGTATTTTTTTTTATTGTCGATTCTTTTTTTTTTTTGTTAGTACTTTTTTGTAATAATCTATGTTTAGTTTATAGGAATAAATGTTTCTTTTACATATTAAATATGTATACAACTAAATATTTTTTACTTTCCTATAAAACGTGTTTTTATGACCAAAAAAAAACTGTTTTTTTTCTTTAAATTTTCACACATTTTCATTCTGAAAATTGATGATATATTGCGCAGCGTATGGGAGACGTCACGTTACAAAAGGTGGTCGTGAGTGGTTAAGGGATAATAAAATAGTACAAACCTTAAACAAAAATATTTTATTGTTTATTGTTTTTTTGTTCGTAACATCTGTTTCGAGATTTTCATAGTGAATAAATTACCTTCTATTATTAATTATTTGTCTGTTATTGTGGAGCTAATAACTGTTTATCATTTTTACAACATCCTTAATTCTGTATAATTTTAGAAAGAACTTACTGACCAAGTAGAATTTAAACTAACAAAAAAGGTTATCTTTTTGTCATTAATGATAAGTGTCCCAACCTAAATTTGGACAACTGTCATGTGGGCGGTCATTACATTGTGACCTTATTAGAGACATACGTCCGTTGATTAGTTTAATAGAATTCATGGTATGACGTAATCCTCTTGTGATTTAGATAGTATCTAAAATTGACATCCGTTGATGCAATATGACGTTTCTAAATTTAAAAACTTTACGATTGCACTAAAGGAAATAATTTGGTGGATGGTAATTTTGTTGTCTCCCGGTATACAAAATAAAATCTAAAATTTTTAAAATTCATTGTTTAGCTTCCATCAGAATAACTAAAATTTTAAATTTAAAATTATAAAAACCGTGTCATTTAACTTGTCCATAAACGGAGATTTTTATTTTCGTATAATACTGCGACAGTAAGAAATGATTTTTACTATTAATGTTTTACCATGTCATTTATGAAACAAAATAGGATTTTTACTAAAGATTAAAGTAAAATAAGTGATTTTTTGGTTTCCTCATCCTACTACGCAAATTGTTTTTTCTAAAACCGGGTTGGTCATTAACAGGAGCTTTACCCCCATTAGCTTCTTTGTAACATTGGGTTTTTGGCTTTTATAAGATAAATAATGATTTTTAATTAAATGAAGTTGTATGTTACAGTTTACCATATCAAGATATACCTGATAATTTACATCAAATACTTGTAACTTGTAACTTAAACGTGCTCCATGGCAATTATTACCTTTATTAGAAATTATTATATTACTCAAAGATCTTCAATTAAACGGCTTATACCACAGAAATGGCAAATACACGACAAATCTCCCTTTGCTTCTAACCCCATCGTGAAAGGAAATATGGCCGTGTCTACCGAAGCTGAATATCTTTAATTATAATTAGGTCGGTATAAGCCAGAGTAATTCAAAGCTCATTAATCAATCATGCAATAATTAAGGTCATTTATTTTAGTAAGATGGCTGTCAGTAGGAATAGGCACAACAGTGTTGTGGCAGAAAATGGTCTAAAAAATTTCTTTGAGAAACAAGTTAGAACTTTATTAATGATACTTAAAGCTTTAAATGTCATAAGGTCATTGCGAAAATCTCATGGAGTTGATGACCATTAAACATTTTATAAAATTTATCTTGACATAAGCTATGGTTAAAAAATTATAAATTTATTGATCTTTGACGTAGCAAAATTAAATTTTAAAGGTAAGTCTTTACAAAAGAAACAATTAGGAAGTGTTTTGCTTATGTTTCATGTTTGCCAAAAGTTTCATAATGTTCAAATAAGTTAATCATTGTTTTAGTAACAAAATAAAAATATTTCTGTGTGTTTCTTGTTTTCATTTCAAGTCGGTAAGATCAAAAGAAAAGTCGAAACAAGTAGGAACAAATTTATTGTTTGTGGAGACACTTAATTCTTAAAATTTCGTGAAGTGCAGACTTTCACGACAATGTATAAACGTAAAAACGATAAACAAAACTAAAATTGTTCCTGATTTCAGGTGCTTTTAGTAGAGACAAATAATTTAAACCTGTTGACATTTATATATTATAATACTTCTTTATAATATATAGAAAGATTAGTTTTTAAAATGCTTTTTATAAAATATTTCTTTCTGGGGAGAAGCCAAATATTATTTTGTTTAAATTTTTCCAGAAAACAAATAAACTATAAAACACTGTTAACATTGGTTGCGCACCTTGACCTCAAATCCACATTTAGTTACAAAAAAATTCTTATTGTTACTTTGGTGGATACGTACCTTTAAATATCATGCTTAGTTGCCAGGTAGTAAATTTTTTGAAAGTTAGGAAATATTCAAATATTTTTTAAAATAAGCCTATGTTGTGTTTTTTAGAAAATTTTAAATTTAAGAAATATTTAAAAATATACAAGGTGCTTCTTTTAAAATTACAAAGTTACCGTTTATTGGAAAATGTGTTTAGTCAAAAAATATTAAAGAATCTTAAATATGTATTTAAAAAACATGATAGTTTTGTATAGGACGTGCTAAAGAATTTTTAAGCACCCGGTATTCATGGTAACTTTAAAATATGTATGGTTTTAATATTATATATTAATTAAATATTATATTTGATATAGGTTCTACTACGGCGGATGTTATTTATTATTGAAACAAACTTAAATCCCATTAATCAATTTTAAGTAATAAAAGCGGCCTATTTTCGTAAGCCAGAAGGATGTGAAAGGTAATGTTGTCTTCACTTTAAAGGGTTTAAAGAGGGTTTAAATTGAATTCAAGCAATTTATATTGATTTTAAAGTTTTACACTAGGTGTATCTTAAGATGACAGCGTAACATAATAACATATCAAGGGTTAACAAATCTATTAAACAAGTCATAACTTCCAAAATATTAGAGTACGGCTACGATACTAAGCGTCAGCAGCCAGTGGAGAAGGAAAAAAGTGAGAGCGCTGCCTTTAATATTTATGGTAGCATAAAAGAATTTATATTTTTAAATCAGGCGGATGCAATATACGTAGGCAAAAAGCCCTGCCGCAGCCGCTCGAAACAAACAAATATTATCCGCCGAGCGTTTCTATATATATAAACTATATATAAAAATCTTTATTCGCCCTTTACAATTGCCTAAGTGGAAGAAAAAGGATACTGAATCACATAAGTTCGACTGAGACTGACGATGCGATAAGAATGCGATGTTGTCTAATTCACAAATTTTTTCCCGTTCTCTTTGCTTACACTCAAGCGTACCCCCTATTAGCACCCCCAATGCTGGTTTTGCATCGGGAGCTTGCAGCCGTTCGCCGTATTTAGTAGCATGAAAGACATGTAGGGGAGAGAAACTCCTTGTTATATAAAAATTATTACTTTAAATACAATAAATACTCCCAAAGTTGGAGCATTGATTTTCTTTTTGCCATTTAGGGCTTAACAAAACTTAAAAAGAAATATAGTATTTATAAAAGAAAATAATTAAAACTAAAAAATTAAAATATATTTCTTTCTAAAAAAATAAAAAAAAACATAAAAGTATATCTAACGGAAACGATTATACAATATTGAAAATCTGTAATATTTTATCATGGTTCTCAAAGAGACCACCATTTTTAGCAAGACAATATTTTAATCTGTTACAAAATTTGGTTTTCTTTGGTTTTCAACTTTTGCCTCTTTCCTTAAAAAAAAATACATAAAGCATGGTTACTTTCAAAAAATAACGAATTTTAACTTAAATGGACGTCATAATTTATCAAATGTTACAGAGTTTCTAAAGTTAAATGCCATCCCACCAATAAAATAAATGTAAAAGAGGTTAGCCAAGTTCAAGACTAATATTATGCTTAGCTGTGGACTTTACCGCAAAAAGAATGAAGATCTAAATGAGTGCCAGGTTCTGTATAAAATCCAAATAGATCTTAAAAAAGGTTAGATTTGACTTGGCCAGTTTTCATGACATCAGTCATTTTAAAAAGTTATTTAAGTTATTTAAATATTCTTTGTACAGAACTTGGCACTCATTTAAAACATAATTATTTTTGCGGCAAAGCCCACAGCCAATCATAATTTTAGTATCCTACTTTTTTATATTTATGTTTTGGGTCTGATATCATTACTTTTTGTAAAGAAAACTATCGGGTATTGATTACGTACTTTAAAAACGAACTACAACGTTAAAGGGGTTTTATTATTTCATTTGGTCAATGGACCCCCAACTATTAAAAAACCGTAGAGTGCTACCATTTAAAGGGGTGCGTTTTTGAGAACGGGGTGAAAACAGCCCCTTTTTAGTTTTTGGGGTTAGGTCGAAAACTACGCACATTTTTCAGTAGTAGCCAATAGAAAAGTTGTAAGAAATTAATTTTTTTATTAAATAACGCTATTTAAATTAAAATAAAAAGTATTTTTGACAAAAATATGTTTAAAACACGAAGCAAAAAACACAAAAAAGCGCGCTTTTAATTTTTTTTTATTTTACCCTATAACTTTCTTCCATCTAAGTTTTAGTATAGGTATTGGTTTACAGAAAAAAACCTTTACCCTTCCTTTACAGAATAACCCCAAATAGAAGCCTTTAGTGTTTACAATATTTAAGAAACGATTTTTTAAATTTTTCCACTCACACCGGAAATTTTACCCATTTTTTCGCTAACAATTTTCTGTAACTTTTTCTACGCAGTTTGAGGTATAGGCAATGGTGTATTCAGTTGATAGAAAAACAATTACCTAGTCTTAAATGGTCTATCGTACGAAACTCTAAGCTTATTTATAGATAAAATATGGTGTTCAAGTTTTTTTATTTTCAACGCTTTTTTAACCTTTCCTTTTTTTAGTTGCTTGTTATAACTTTTTTCCTCCTACATTTGGGTATATATGATGTAAAATAAAAAAGAAAGCCTATTTTTTTATCTTTAAAATGGTGTATTGTAAAAATGCTAAGGTTAGTTCTAAATATAATATGGTTAGTCAAAGTATCATACTGTAACTATTTTTGATAATTTTTAATCTTTCTACTTATAAATAGTCTTAGAGCCTCTTACAAGAAACCATTTTATTGGTAAATGTTTTCTTTTTCAACTGAATATACCTTTGCTTTTACCTAAAACCGCGTAGAATAGCGTTACAGAACGTTGTTTGCGAAAAAAGGGTAAAATTGCCGAAATATGATGTGAGTGTCAAATTTTAAAAAATCTTTTCTCGAACACTATCAACTCTAACGACTTCTACTTAGCGTCATTTTGTAGATGTCATAGTCGTATAGTGAAATCCGTCATTTCATGAAAAGCCCAGGCACTTCATGAAACGTCGGCATATAGCGTAGCTCTGTATTGCCTTAAGCCAAAGTAAGAGACGAATAATTTTTTCTATAATGATTGTAAACAATTGTTGGATGACGTACCTATACTAAAAAAGCCCTTGAACTTCTTGAGAAAGCAAAGATTGATTTAAAAAAGAAAGACAATGGCATTTCTCCGCTGCAGGATAATAAGGACGTTACCGAAAAGGAGTTGCGGGACAAGATGGAGAGAGGCTTATTTCTGAATTGAAGGCTAAAGATACTTATATTACTCGATTGAAAAGAAATACGAAAGATTTTTGGGATTCTGCTCTTGCTGCGGAGCAAAGCTGTACAAGTAAGATAGGAAAGCAAATAACGAAATTTTATTCTTAAATCAACGCATCCTAAAACTGCTGGACAAAAACAAGGAACTTCTTAATCAAGTAAATCTATTGGTTGATAAGAACAAGCGCCTTAACTCCGAACTAATTGAATTAAATTCTCTTAAAACCCAGTTTCTCCCAAGTATTGAGACATTGACTGCAGATAGGGATGTTTGATTAGTAATCTAAAACAAGCCAAAAATGAAATTTTTGATCTTAAGGGACCGAAAAATTCACCCAGTTCATCCAGCTAAATTCGGACAGTGTCATAGAGTGCCTCTTCAACGACTTTAAATAATAAAGCAATTCAAGTGTCACTCAGCCCTCCAAGTAAAGACCATCCGTTGGAGCCAGTACCTGTCAGAGACCGATTTATATAGTAGGCGATATTAGGGGATTTGCCTCTATCCTTAGGTCCAAGAGCCATTTTATGTGTAACATTAACTGCCAAAGACTTGTAAGACCAGTTTTTTAGGACGTAGCTTAAATTACATTTATTTGCAACTACAATTGATAAAATGAAAAATATTTATTTATGGTAAAATTTTAAAGCTTGTGTCAAAAGTACAAACATTAAATTTAAAAGAATACTACCTAAAGCAAACTTGGTGTAAAATTTTCTTACCGAATACAACACGTACTTAAATTATTCCGAGAATTTTTTTAGCACTAGTGGTAATACAAGTGAAAATTGTTCTTTGGTATGGTAGGATATTAGGTAGCATTGTGTTAAAATTAAAACAAAATAAATACAATTTTTATTTTTATGTTTTCCTTGCCCTCGTAGAAAAATAGCGTTCCTAAAACGTGTCGAAAGTGCCTTTTCCGCACGAAAGGAAAAGTGGCATTTTTAGCACTATTTAGGAAATATACTTTATAGCAGCTTGCAATTTTTGTGCACCAATAAAAATACAAAAACAAATATTAAAATAACTTTAAACGAATGCGACAGTAAACGCCCGAGTGGTTAAAAATCGGATATTAAAGTTATAAGTTTTACCAAAATTTTATACCCATCAGCTATTATCATAAACTTTTTCGTAATATAATACGGAAACTAGGGTAACGTAGTTAAATTCTTTCAATTAACTTAACAAAAACTTTAATTTAATCAAAAATAAGCTCCCGGCTTTAAAGTTGGAACAAGTTTGCCGTTGCGGCTAATTTAAAACATTCGTCCCAAGATCCCTTTTCAAAAAGAAGTTTAGTGCCTGATTAGGTAGGTAGTTAGCTGTAAGAATAACGGGGGAGAAGTTCACAATACTGTTTTGTGTTTACCAAAATAGGTACCAAAGTTATTTTGTTTAAAATATGTTTAAAATAATACAATAATGTATTTTTTTTTAACTTTTCGATGTGTATAACGGGTGACAATTAAATTATTATCCAGCATTCAATTTTATTTAGTTAAAATTAATTATTATTTACATATTATGATATAATTAATATATAATAAGGCATTTCTACAATATTTTTGTAAAAACTCTTTGGTAGAAGTCTCAAGATAAAACGAGTACCAAAAACCAAATATGTACACACAACTTTTTTTTAAATAAAAATAACTGGTTTTTATTAAAACTTATGAAACTTTGCTAGTCACAAAGAAAAACAATGTCGCTTAAAAGAAAAATCATAGGAATCTGGGAAAAAACTGACCTATTGCGAAATTTCCAAGGTGTCTTGTTTGTGGCTGCTTATGGCTGCTCAATCAATTTAACAGTTGAAATCGTAAATCAGACCAATAAAAGTTGAAACCATACATCGAGCGTAATTGTACCCCAAAAAGTAAAACGCTGCAAAGAATATTTGCAATAATTACTATTTTGTTTTTTTAAACGTTTTAATTTAATTTTTTACCTCTTACTCAGGGATCACAAAGACCAAATATTTACAGCTTTGTAGAAATAATCTGATTTAGGTTTTAATAACTTTTTAAAAACACAAGTGCGGGGGTCAAGGAAAAAAGCCTGCCGAAAGTTTACCATCTTTGCGTTTAATCGGTAGCAGAATTTTGCCAAATTTGCCGAAAAACAAGACACTTTAGGAATTTTTATTACTACAAGTAGTGGGAAAAAAATTAAAGAAAAAAGGTGATATTGGAACAGTGTCCAGATATTTACCACGATCTATCGGGCCTGCAGTACTCAAGCAACCCGCAAATTTAAATAATTTAAAGTTAAACGGCCAAATTATTATAATTTATGGCGAATACGCCGGTTTGTTTATAAAATTATTAAAAAAATTAGTCTATTATATCATTTTAAAATTAAAAATTCTACAAAATTTTTAATATTTTAAATGAAACACCCTGTATATTTTTAGGATTTAAGTTCTACAAGATATTGTTATATAAAGCGTCTTATACAGGGTGTTTTCTAGCTACTGAAATGTATTATGATTTTTTATTAAAAAGTCCATATTAACATATTGTTCCGAAACACCTCGTATAAAAACACGTGCCTTCGTTTTTATACCTTTATTAACAATGTAACGTAACTATGGTTACAATAACGGCAAAATCTTAAATTGTCACTGTCTCGAAGTTTACAGCACAAAAGTCGAATCGGTACTAACTGATCTGAGGTTTCCCGTCGCCCTTTTATAGTATGGTGGAAGAGTAAAGAATGATCTAGAATATTCGAGAAATATCGTGAAAATTCCATAGTACATGATGGCATAAAAGTTATTAATAGATAATTCGGGCGTTTTCGGAAACCTTCGAAAGTGATGAAAGAACTTGGAAAAATTAAGGTAAATTATTTAAATAAATTAACAAACTAAATTAAATGATTCTAACTCTCTGAAATTCTATAACCTAAACACATTTTTTGAACGTCTGTAACATTGCCCCCTTCCAAGTTTTGATCGTCTCGATCAAGTATCTTCACTGTCTTGATAACGGCTTAGCCTTTCTAGATGTACTACTTTTATCTTTGCCTGTGGACTCTTCTGTATACGGTACACCAGATCATTAAGCCGTGTCACCACTTTATATGGTCCCTCCCATGACTTCTGTAGTTTCGGTGAACGCCCCTTGGTTCTTCTTGGATTGTATAACCAAACTTTTTCACCGACGACAAATCCCTGATGGTTAGCTTTCAAGTCATAGCGGGATTTCATACGGTCACTTCCTTTTTGTAACTTGGTACGCACCTCTTCATGTATCCTCTGTAGCTGTTTACTTAGTTGACTTACATAGTCTTCTGCTGGTTCTTCATTGGTGGAAGGTCGTCCTGTAAGCAAGTCAACTGGAAGGCATATTTCCGCTCCGAAAATGATTTTAGCAGGTGTTTCGCCAGTAGTTTCGTGAATTGCGGAGCGGTATGCTAATAAAAACGGCTGTATACAGTTATCCCAGTCACTTTGTTGGTCATTTACTTTAATTTTCAGGTAGTTATCAAGTGTTCTGTTAAACCGCTCTACCATGCCATTGGACTGGGGATGAAGAGGTGTTGTTCTTGTTTTATGGATTCCCAGGAGATTACAAAGGTTCTTGAAAAGATCGGACTCAAAGTTTCTGCCTTGATCGGAATGTATTTCATTAGGAACTCCATAGCGACAAATCCATTGTTGAAATAATACATCGGCAACAGTGATAGCTTCTTGATTTGGGATTGGGTAGACTTCTGGCCATTTACTGAAGTAATCCATTGCTACCAATATATAGCGATTCCCTGATTTACTAACTGGAAATGGCCCTGCTATGTCTATGGCAATTCTTTCAAAAGGTGCCCCTACATTGTATTGCTTCATCTTGCCATGGCTTCGGGTTTTCGGTCCCTTGCTGGAAGCGCAGTCCTTACACATTCTGCACCAGTCTTTTACGTCTGCACGACTTCCCAGCCAGTAGGACCTTTCTCGAACCTTTTCAAGAGTCTTCATAACTCCGAAATGGCCACCTCCTACACCATTATGCAAGGCTTGCAATATTTCAGGAATCCTTTTGGTTGGTAGGATTATCTGATGTTTATGGATTTTGCCGTCAGAACTTTCCCAGACCCTTTGTAATAGGCCATCTTTAATAACCAAAGAGTCCCATATGGCCCAGTACCCTTTATGTCTTGGAGACTTTGAAGCTATTTGCTGATATGGTGGCCTTTTTCACATTTTCTGTCTTAAGTTTGACAATGTCTCCAAAATCTGGATCTTCTAGTTGTTCTTTGCCAAGATCTTAGGGTCCCATTCTTGAGAGCACTGGATGCGTGTTCTTCGGCAGTGGAATTCATCGGGATCTTCTTGCTCTTCTCGTCTGCTGCAGTGTTTGCATTCGTCCGGGCAGGGTCGTCTTGATAGAGCATCAGCATTCTTATGGTTCAGTCCTTTTCGATGTTCGATTTTAAAGTCGTATTCTTGAATACGTTGCAGCCATCGGGCTATCTGACCTTCAGGGTTCTTGAACTGAAGCAACCATTTAAGTGATGCATGATCCGTTCTTAGAAGGAATTTCTGGCCATACAGGTATTTATGAAAATGCTCCAAAGATTTGACAATAGCTAAAAGTTTTTTTCTAGTGACACAATAATTTCTTTCAGGTTTGGACAGAACTTTGCTAAAATAGGCTATAACTTTTTCTTGGCCATCTTGAATCTGTGACAAAATTCCACCAATAGCAGTATTGCTCGCATCAGTGTCCACAATAAATGTTTAATTTGGTTGTGGATAGGACAACACCGGGGGATTGCACAGGGATTTCTTTAGGTGTACAAAAGCTGCTTGACAATCTTCAGTCCATTCGTGGCTGTTGTTGTTTTCCGTAAGATGATGTAATGGTCTTGCAATATCGGCAAACCCATGTATGAACCGTCTATAATAGGTACACAATCCCAGAAAACTTCTAATTTCATGCTTGTTCTTTGGTACAGGCCAGTTCTGGATAGCTTCAGTCTTCTCTGGATCAGTTTTTACTCCTTCTTCGGTAATTATATGCCCTAGGTACTTTACTTCTTTCTGGAAAAGGTGACATTTCTTTGGACTAAGCTTCAGCTGGGCGGATCTAAGTTTCTGAAAAACCTCTTCAACATTTTTCAAGTGGTCGTCAAATGTTTTTCCAAGAATTATAATGTCATCTAGATATACTAAGCAGGTTTTCCAAGTTAGTCCCCGTAACGTCAACTCCATCAAACGTTCAGAAGTAGCGGGGGCATTGCATAATCCAAATGGCATAATATTAAACTGCCACAGTCCGTTTCCAGTTGAAAAAGCAGATTTTTCCTTGTCTTCTGGATGAAGTTCTACTTGCCAATAGCCACTTTTTAGATCTAATGTCGAAAACCATTTTGATCCGGTGAGTGTATCTAGGGTATCGTCTATCCTTGGTAATGGAAAACTGTCTTTCTTCGTGACGTCATTCAGTCTTCTGAAGTCAACACAAAATCTGGTGGAACCATCTTTCTTCTTGACTAGGACTACAGGAGATGACCTTGGGCTCTGGGATGGTTCTATGATGCCTTGATTTTGCATGTCCTCCAGTAACTTTTCAACTTCTTCTTTCTTGGCTAAAGGAATTCTTCTGGGTGGTTGTTTTATCGGTGATGCGTCTCCAGTGTTTATTCGATGTTAAACTACACTGGTTTAACCCAAATCTTTTTCGGATAAAGAGAAAACATCTTGATTTCTTCTTAAAAGTTCTTCCAGCATAGATACTTGGACTGGGTCTAACAGGATTTTGATGAAATCAACAGGTCTTGTAGAGCATCAGGTAGTTTACGTGTGGAGACTCCTGCAGGTGTGGTACAGGGATAGGTAACTATCATAGCAGCAGGTTGACAGGTGCCGACTTTGTCACCCATTTTAACCTGTTGAGGGAAATCTTTCAGGTTCATCATTCTGACAAATACCATATTTTCTTTGGTTTGCGCCAGAGTTCTTGCTGGTAGAATTCCTTTAGCGTATAAGGGACAATTTTCTAATGGTTCGACTAACACGATTTTACCTTCTTCTGAATCTTCAAACCTTGCTTGTATGATGCTTTCTGAGTTTGGCGATAGAATAACATCTTCCGTAAGGACTACTTCTCCAATCGATGTTTCACTGCTTCGTGGTAGTCTCATTACAATCTCTTTTTTATTGGTTCGTAGTACCCGTTGTGGAAGGTCTAGTATAAACTTCTGATTTTCCATAATGTCTAGGCCAAGAATAACTTCGTCCATGATGTCGGCAACAAACACGACTTGTATGAATGTTGTTGTCCCTAGGGTTATTCTGGCTTCATGTATGCCTTTTATTGGTAAAACTTCTCCATTAGCAGTTTCCAAGATGTAATTTTTCTCAGGGCGGAATATTTTACAATGAACTACGATGTTCGGCTTCACGATGGTATGTGTAGAACCAGTATCTAGTACCATCTCACATTCCGGACCACATACATTTCCAGGTACTACCAAGCTGGAGCCATTGTTCTGCAGCCGGGATACTCTAATAGTTGTTGTTGGTGGGGCTTGGTAGCACCTAGCCAGCTTTCACCCCTTGAAGCTTGAGTTTTCTGGACTACTAGTGGGGGCAATGAATCTGGTACAATTTCTCTCTAGATGCCCCTCTTTACCACACTTCCAACAGCGGATAGTATTTCTTCTTCCAAATATCATACTGTTGTCTTCTTCTGTTTGCTTCTTAAGGAAAATTTCTTGCAACTCCTTCATTACTCTTGCAAAATCTTTATTTGAATTGTCTTCTTCTGGTACAAAGTTTATTTTTCTTATTCTTGTCTGACTCCTAGACGTTTGTTTGGCTGTTTCGAACTGAAGCGCGTAGGCAAGAGCTTCTGATATTTTCTTCAATCTGGCCATTCTTAAAGCCTGATTCATGTCTGGATCGCGTAGACCTTATGTTGGATATGTCAGATTAATCAAACGTACGATGTCAGCTTCGTATTCCTGAAGGCTTTCGTTATATTTTTGTCTTCGTCCCTGCAGCTGCGCCTTATAAACTTCCTGCAAATGTGTCTCGCCATATCTCATTTCTAGGAACATTACAATTGATTGATAGTCGCTTTGTTTCTCTTCAGGAATATTTCTTAATACCTCCATGGCTTCACCTCGTAGAGCAAGCACTAATGCGCGTGCCTTTTCTGGTAAACTCCAATTATTGCCATTCGCAGCAGCTTCAAATTGTCTAAGGTACGTAACCCACGGTACCTTTCCGTCAAAAGTTGGTGGTTTCATAACAGTTGCTGGAGTACCACATCCTGGAACGACACCTGTACTAGCTATATTTTGAATTTGCCGGTGTACATGCTGAACTTCTTGTTGCATTTGACCTTAAACTAACTGCACAGTCTGTTGCATTTCTTCTATATCTTCTTTGACATTTTCTTTTGTAAGTTTTAATTCAAGCAAGATTTCCTTTCTCATCTCATCTTGGCATTGATGAAATTCTCCCCTCAGGTGTTCTCGAATCTTTACTATCTTCTCTTTTATCTCTTGCTTCATTTGTTCTTGTCCTTTTTTTATGTCTTTTGTATTTTCTCGATTTGTTGTCTCGTTTCTGCTTGACTGATTTTGATTTCTCGCTTCATTTCTTTTTGATTTGTCTTCATTTCTTCTTGAGTTTTCTTCATTTCTTCTTGACTTTTCTTCATTTCTTCTAAATTGGTCTTCATTTCATTTTTAATGTCTTCTTTCATGGCTTCTTGGCTTGTCTGCATTTCTTTCTTTAGGTCTTCTTTCAGGGATTCTTGACTGATCTTCATGTCTTCTTTCAGGTTTTCTTGGCTTAACTGCATTTCTTTTTCAGGTCTTCTTTCAGGGATTCTATGGCTTGTTTTCATTGCTTTTAGATCAACTTTTAAGTCTTCTTGTTTTTCCATCATAAGCTTAATAAGTGCACTAATTTCCTCCATAACGGCTGTTTGTTGTCTGGTCTCAACTGGCATTCAAATTTTCTTCGTGACTACTTCGGCTTCCTTGGGTAATTACGTTCCGCTTCTGACACCAAATGTTCCGAAACACCTCGAATAAAAACACGTGCCTTCGTTTTTATACCTTTATTAACAATGTAACGTAACTATGGTTACAATAACGGCAAAATCTTAAATTGTCACTGTCTCGAAGTTTACAGCACAAAAGTCGAATCGGTACTAACTGATCCGAGGTTTCCCGTCGCCCTTTTATAGTATGGTGGAAGAGTAAAGAATGATCTAGAATATTCGAGAAATATCGTGAAAATTCCATAGTACATGATGGCATAAAAGTTATTAATATATAATTCGGGCGTTTTCGGAAACCTTCGAAAGTGATGAAAGAACTTGGAAAAATTAAGGTAAATTATTTAAATAAATTAACAAACTAAATTAAATGATCCTAACTCTCTAAAATTCTATAACCTAAACACATTTTTGAAAGTCTGTAACAATATATTCGAACTTACTTCATTTCTGAGATTTAAAACGCCCTGTTTAAAATTAAAAAAAAAAAAAACGTAATAACTTCTTAAACTTTAGCTAAATTAATATTATTAGGTCCAGTGACGTCTCAAAGCGCAGCACAGCCAATAATATTGACAAATAATGTCCGCCACTTTTTCTTTTAGATAAAGCAATTTAAAATGATAATTTTAGGTCTCTTGTATTTTTTTATGTACCTGACTTTGTTTTGAGGAAAAAAATTCAAGCCACTTTAATTTCTTTCTTTAAGAAGTATCCATCGTCAACATGATATAAAAATAAAAATAAACAATAATTTGCCTTAAAATAAATGAGTATTTATCGAAAATCGTCATATTTCTTTTTACCAAGGTCGACTTTGAATTATTTTTTTTTTTATTATTCTTTTATAAATAATTTGAAGTGTCGCTATTCTTTTTTTTAACAAATCGAGATACGGAAATATTTTTAATTACATAATCAGAAAAAAAAGAAATAAAAATAGAACTTTATAAAAAGTCGTTACCCAACTTTTTTCTAATAATATTGACTGTGGTGCCCACTGGGACGCCATACTCGTACTTATACCCAAAGCTAGCATCTGGAAACACAGTATAACATCTTCAAAATTGAAATGTATACGTTTTTACTGAAGGAGATAAAATGCTGCATAGTAATATCATTGTCACCAGGTATAAGAATAGCATTTTTGTAGTATATTTGGCATGCAAAAATTAAAACATAGGTTTGTTGTTTTTACATCTACTTATACAATGTAGTGCTAAAAGTACGAAAACGGATAAATATTTTAAAATATAATGGACTTGCTTAGAACTACACTACAATTTAAAATAAACGATGAATTGCGGTGATCGGAATCTCAAAAGTGGGCTTTGGATAATTTTAAAAATTGGCAACGTGGTAAAGTTAGTAGATAGTATGCGGCGAAAATATTTTTAAAATTCCTGGACTTATGGTTAAACTACAAGTTGATGTCAACTTTTTTATTTAAAAAAGTTACTCTGTACATCCAAGAAACACAGGTTTTAAAATTATGTTTTTTTCTCAAGCAGGATTGCTATAAAGGTGCGGTTACACGGGTCTTCGATGGTTTGCGATGGTCTTCGATGGTCTGCGGTAGTGTAAAAACGATGCGATGTTTACCAGAGATATAAATATTTTAAAAGCCTGCAGTTTGACTCAGTCTGCCGTTGTAAAATGAAGTAAAGAGAACAAATTATTGTTGCTGCTTCTTTGTGCATAATAAATAGTGCTTTGTTAAAAAAAAATAATGAAAAGAAAGCAAAAAAAAGGAATTATTAATTAAATAATTATTTTTTTAGCTAAAACAAAAAAGATAAAATATATTTGTTGGCAAAACATTCTCTGGTTTACTTAAGAAATAAACTAAGGGGTGGAACTAAGTCATAGTTAACTTAATTTCTTTTGAATATACAGAGTGTTTATAACATTTTATCAATTTGGGCAGGCACTTATAACTTTTTTGTTATTAGAGATAGAAATAGGATGTGAATGGCAAAGTTTTAAAGATTTTTACGTAGAATTTGGTGGCGCTCCTATATTTTTTCCATTGACTGTTTTTAAAGTAATAACACAAACCGGTTTATTTTTTAAATGAAATACCCTGTATATTGAATTACCACTAAAAAGAAATTTTAAGCGTTTTTTAAAAAAATCCCATTTAATATCTTAAAAATGTAAGCATACTGTACCAAATTTGTAACGGTAGTTTTCCGCAGTGTCGGGAAACCACAGCTGTTCTTCACGCGTTTGTATTAATTATATTTGGGTTTAAATAAACAAAATGAAATTGATCTACGGTCAATAAAATTACAAAATCTACAAATACAACCGGTTTTGGACTCTACATAATAGTTTTAGTCAGAAAGAAGTTATGAAACGATTTTTATGTTGGAGCATGCGCAGTACGTATTTTAAAAATAACTGTGTATGGGGCAAATATAGAACCTAATTTATTTGTTTTATAGTTTACATTCAAAAATTTTACTATAACAGTCAAAATATACGGTACTCAAAGTTCTTACCCATAGATTCGTTGATAGCGACCACAAATTATTCGAAAACGAGGTGTCTCCCAAATTTTTATTACACGCATGCGCAGAACGATTTCTACGCAGAGCGATTTTTTAAGCTCTTCTCCATCTAGAATAACGAGATTTAAGGTCAAATTTAGGATTTGAACGGTATTTCCCAAGATATACGAATGTCGTGGTAAAAATTGTCAAATTTGTAATTTACGACCTCTAACTCGTCAGAAAAGCGGTATAACTTAAATTTATATTTCGCGCTTGCGGAACGCATGGTTTAAAAAATAATAATAATCGCCCTAAGAAAAATATGATACTTGAGTTTTTAACCATATTTGTTACCATTTGTCAACCACTTAACAAGAAAATTTCAAATTTCTGCGTACTTCTAGAGTAATAATCACCCTGTATACGTGTAAATAATCTACATGTTTAATAGAAAGAGGGGCCGTGTGGCACTTTGTTTTAAAGGCCTTTTGATTCTCTATTCATCACCATTTTATGTTTAAAAATCGGTCCAGTCGTTCTAGAGTTACAGGCGTTTGAAGTTTAGCTTTAATTTGTACTTACATTGCGGTTTTTAAAAGTTTTCATCTTTTCCTTAACTTTTGAATGGGTCAAGATATCGAGATCGGGTAAAATTTTTGTAAAATGGTGTCACTACTTTTGGCATTAAAATAACTTTAGTCTCGTAGTCTAGTATTAAGGGGGCACTGGCAAATTTTTTTTTGTAAATAGAAATGGATGTCATTTAGCACCTTATTTTAAAGGTCCTTTAATTTTCTACTTAACGCCAATTTGTTTTTAAAAATCGGCAAGGCCGTTCTAGACTTACAAGACAATTACATTTAAACTGCACTGTTTGTACGGTATTTAAGCCAAATTTCAAACGGTTCTAAGTGTGGAAAGTTGAGTAGAGAATTAATGGGCCTTTAAAACGAGGTTCTACATGATTCTCATTTCTGTTTAAAAGTCAAAGTGAAAACTTTTTAATATCATCACTGTATTTTATTTTGTTAATAAATGATATACATTTGGTCTTTAAAATTTTAAATAGGTACACTTAACTGAGGGGAAAAAAATTTGAATTTTTTAAACATTTTCTTAGGATATTTTATTTTATATTTAAATTTTACACTAAAATCCGTTTCTAATGACATAGCGCAACATACTGGTAATTTTTAATATTGCAACCATAGATCATTTATTCAAAAATTCCATAATTTGGATTACTTGAATATGTGCTGACCAAATAATTTATATAAAAGGAATGGTTTTTTGAACATGACTTTTTGCGTTCAATTAGCGGGTTGGGCGAACCGTCGGGCGGGAGCGATTTAGGTTGGGCGCTTGCCACACCGCGCCCACCCTTGGCGCCGCCACTGCCTATAATAAATATCTTTCTAAACGTAAAGTATTTAATTTTGTTTTTCTTATGTACAATACCTGTTAAGGGTACAAGAGATAAGAAAGATAGGATATAATACTGACGAAAATTGTCAGTAAAATCAACAATTTCTAATACCCTATATTTAACCTAATTCTTGCTGGTGTTTTCTTACATTATTATATTTACTAATTTTATTTTGGATTTTTATAAGTTTTACTTATTTACAGTAACTTATACATTTTGGCCAATGACCAGATAATATTTTAGTAATTTACTGACGAAGCATTTGAAAACATTTTTTTAATTGTTTTATTATATTCTTTTTTCTTAAAAAAATATACAAAATAAAAAAATGTCAAAGTGCATCAAATGCTTATTGCTTTGTTTCTATACTTTTGCCTAATCGATAACTTTTAAATAATTTATATCTTCTAGTAAGCAAGGTTTAATGGATATTTAAACATGTGGTACTAGCAGAAAATATGTTACCAAAAAACAACGCGTTTAACAGGTGTGCTCATTACTTCTAACGGTCCCTAATGACTTTTAAATGCCTGTTAATGGTAAATTTTTGTAAATAAAAGGAAAAAAACTGTAAAACATTTAAATTGATATTTAAAATATAAATACAGGGGTGCTTAAAAAGTGATTTTCTTTATTCAAACGGCTTATAGCTTGCCTAGTTTATTTGTTTGTTTGGCCCAATTTTGGTTATTGGAATTTTACCCCCATTCTGACGACATATCGAACTGATCTTTGGTTTAATCTAATTGACAATACAATATAATAGACTTTTCATGGTTGTAAATTCAAAATGGTCGCCGATACAAAATGGCGCATTAGATATTACTTCAAAACAACCTTAATATGGGTATCATTAAATAAGGAAAGAATAATAAGGGCTTAATTGGTAGAATAGAGCTCACTTAAAAAAAAAGAAAATTCAAGATGGCCGCCGCCACAAAATAGCTAATTACATGTTTTCCAACAAAGAAGAATGTTGCTTTTAATTTTGTCATGGGCTTCCACTGTCCACAAAATGCAAAGTGGCACTGTAGACCATGTAGTTGTATATTTGGGCTCAAAATTTTTTAAGAAAAGACAAGCTAATATAGCTCTGAGTCTAGTAAAATCTTTGCAAGAATGATATTTAGAAGTGTTCAATTGCAACAAACTATTACGAAATAAACCATGTAATAGTGAGGCATTAATTGAACTTAATCGAAGAAAAACTTAAAAATAAATATTTAAAAAATATATATGGTAAGAGGTTTTATTACAATAAAAATAATGTAGGTTATGTTAAGCAACAAAATATTTTGGTAAATCCTGGCGACCAGATCGCACCAATCTTCTTATCAATCTGCGGTATTGATCTAACAAATAATAAAATAGTTGGGCACGTAAAATTTCTATCATAACATACTCTGGATACTAACGCCCAATGATTTTATATTGGTCTGATCAATACCCCAGATTCATAAGAAAATTGGTGCGATCTAGTAGCATTGGACTTACCGAATTGTTTTTACTTTTTAGTAGATAACCTACATCACTTTTACTAAAATATAACCGTTTACCATAGCTGTTCATTTCGTTCTCTACCAAAGTCTACGTAATAATAATAAGTCTCTGCAATATCCCATGTTGATCGTATCGCTTTCCCCGTGCCAAGCGTACCCCGTGCTGCTAGTTTGCGCTTCGAATTATACAGGGGGTAGTTGGACAGTGTTTCGCGTAAGTAACGCTATTTTCTATAGGATGGCTTAGATAAGTGTAAGTAAAATTTAAATATCTATGCGGTATTTTTCAGTAAACAATTGTATTTCAGTGCAAGGTCGGGGATTAGGGATTCTGGTGTCCAAAAGAAGTATTTATTTATTAAACCGCAAACGATAAAAAACACCACATTTAATCAACTTAACATAAATACATTAAATATAGGTTTTTGAATGTAATAAATTTAATTTGTTTTATACAAAAATACATTATGCTTTTTTTTCAAATAATATTTAAGTTAATTAGAAAAATAGAAATCTCTTCATTTTTTATTCTGCTAAAATATTTAAGAATATTTATTCAAAATTAAAAAAAGGTTATTTCGGTGTGTGTGACGAAATATTTCTTGAGAACATGTTTGCTACAACATTCATGCAAAACATGTTTTTTTTATCTCTGGCTCTCTCACAAAGGCTGAAAGCCCAAATACTAACGAACCGTTTGTATCTTAAGCGAGGTAAGAGGGAGTTTGTCGACACTGTACTTAAATACTTAAAGATTTGGAGAATCAGGAAAGACCTCTACGGAGAGCATGTTTTACATTCTGTAAACTTTAGGGATAAAAAACAAACAAAGTAAAAAGTTTGGGGCATCTTTAGTTGAAAGAGCAGAAGCGATAGGAGTACCTATAGAAAAGCGATAAGTCTACCACAACCGGACGATGGGCGGAAAAAGGAAGTATGTTTACAATCTAGTAAAAACATTAGAAGCAACAAAAAATTATTTAGTTAAACTTATTCGGGCTTAGTTTTATCCTTTAGGGGTGTAACAGAATATACCAGGTTTTTGTCAAAGTATCAAAAGTCATTTTTTTTCCTTTTAGGATAAATGTATTAATCTTTGACATAAATAATAATTGGTGTATCTCTCCACTTGCTTTCTATTAGTCTCAGTTTAACCGGAAATAACTGCTAAGTTCAAATTTAACACCACCGGTATATTTTACCTTATTTTTATTTTATATGACGTTAGGAATACAATGACACCTCACATTTTTTTGACACTTGTGATTCTAAAAAACTTTTTTTTTTAAATTTAATTTTAGTTAAGATTATGCTTAAACGGTTAATTTTAAGAGAAGTAGCCATGGAAAATGAATTAATTGTCCCTAATTTTTTACTATTTTTTCCGAGTGGGTAAAAAAATATTTTTATTTATCCTAGATATCTAGTAAATATATTTTAATTACACAATCAAACGTTTATTCTTATGGTTTTAAAAAACCCATGCTTTATAAATATTTTATATTTTAAACACAGAAACAAACTGCTTTTTTAAATCCCCCGTAATACTAGAAGTTCGCAATACGCACGTGCAGTCAGAATGCTTTTGATCTCAAAATATTAAAGGTTCCGACAGAAGCAAAATAATTTATATATTGTATATTCTTTAAACTATGTCTCTACCATAGATAACCTACATTAAGATCTGCATTGCCACTGCAAGCCTTTTTGGATTTTTACGACCTCGCGCAGTAAACAAATGGACGGGTGGACAAACATGCGCACTAAAAGCTGTAGCAAAATACAAACACCTGCACCCTGTACCCTCAATTCGAGGACTGATCGTGTTGCTCATTAGCTACCGTACTCCTAACAGAAAAGCAGAACGCCGTTGACAAATTCTTTCTGATAATGCGGATAGTCGATTTGCTTGTGCAGAAACCCGTTTTTTCGCCCATAAAATGTAACTTTTGTTTCGCGCAGGTAATAACATTGGCAATCCATTGAGATCAGTGGTCTCTGCTGACTAAGAGGTTTTTCAGGGTAAAAATCAAAATTTGTTTTTAATGTAAAATGTAGAGGAAGCCACCTACTGCCCGTTGTTGATGTTTAAATAGTCAAAACTTTTTTGGCCTGGGTAGTTCATGACTCCAGTAAAAAATTATATTTTCTTATACTTTTGCACAAAAAAAATATTTAGTAAATATTGCAACGATCAATCGTTCTAGAGATATTTTAGACTAAAACGTTTTATTTTATACAACTTTCTTATTTTTCATTCCAATTCACTTTATCTAACTACGCGGCAGTCTCTAAAAGTATGTACAAAATGCTACCACTTATTCTTTTGGCCAAAATACTACGATCTTATGCAATTTACCTTAGTCAAACAGACGATCGTTTGCAAAATACAGGGTTTCAACGCGTCCATTTCAGTGTTTTACTTTGACACACTGTATCTCGCAAACGTTCAACTGGGGTAAGTTGCGTTAAATTCATTTATTTTAGCAGAGGAAATTTATGGTAGCACTTTGTACACACATTTTAGAAAAACGTAAGTGGCCCAAATAAAAGTTAAAGAAATACATTTTTTTTGTCTAAAAGAAAACTTTTAATCTGGAATAACTTAAAAACGGTTGCTCGTAGCAATATATACTAAGTATGAGTGGGCACGTACTATTTTCATTTTATTTACTCTGGATACGCTACGCCTAACGATTTATGAAATATGTTTAAGCTTTTAGTACAATAAAACCATTTAAAAAATATATATTTTTGGCCAAAGATGCCCACTTCGTTGGGCATCAATTATATTTTCTTATAAACTTTTTTTTAATCATAATTAAATATAGCCTATACCATTCCTGAGTAGTGTAGCTTTCTAATTGTATAAGAATTTTTATGGTCGGTTCAATATTTCCGAACATTAGCCCTTACAAACAAACAATCAAAGTAACAAACTTTACCCTTTATTTATAATTTTGGTGTAAATAAATATCGAAGAAAAAAAATCTACTAAAAATAACTTAATTCGTTGCTTTTTCTTATTTATTTTCATAAAATAAAAGAAATCTTCATCCGCAGAGAATCGAACTCGGACCGCCCGCATGACAAGCGAGCCATCTACCACTAGACCACCAATGCTTATATACTGGTTACAAACTTAACCTCTTTAAAATATTAGTATAGATTGATATACATACGTCATTACTGTCCTATAAAATTTTTGTTTAACCATTATACAATATAGACTATTCATAATCAAGTTTTTGCTTTCTGTTGTTGCAGTTAATATTCTATTTTTTTTTAAATTATGATTTATATAATAAAAAAATAAAAGAATGGTTTGTCTACAACTAGCGTTAAGCGTTTAAGTGGTTGCCATCATGGACTTCGTTAAAAATTCAGCAATGAAGCAAAACGTGCAAAGTCACTTTTAGCTTATCTGCAGTTTAAGTCTAAATAACGATAAACTTACGCTTTATGGCTATATATTAAGTTTCTCGAAACACTGACTATTATCCTGCTTTGTATTATTTAGGTTGTCAGACAATGATGCCTAATAATTTTCGTTAAATTTATTAACTAATCAGATCATTTATGTAAATATTCTTAGCCAAATTGAATCTAGATACCCATTTTTATCAGCTGCTTAAATTCCCAATAGCACTGCTGAATAATATATCTTTCTAATTGTAAAAGAATTTATGATCGGTTTAGTATTTCTGAAGATTAGCCCTTAAAAGTTATAGTTTATCCAAGATAGCCGACCCGTGCCCACTTCGTTGGGAGTTATTATCTAAACGTTTTGTTTAATCATAATAAAAAATAACCTATAACACTCCCGAATAGTGTAGCTTTCTGATTGTGAAAGAATTTTTATGATCGATTTAGTATTTCCGATTAGCAGCTACAAACAAACAAATAAAGTTATAAATTTTACCTCCTTATTATATTGGTATATGTAGATTTAATAAAGAATACCAACTTTAAATATACCCTATTAAATTAAACTAGACAAATTCAAACTATTTCTAGATTTAGGGGAAAACTTTGGTGATAAAAGTGTCCGTCATTGATTGTGAAAATTAAAACAAATTAGTCCTATTTGTGCTGCTAACTGATGAAAACGGTTGCTCGCTTTAGCTAATGAACTGAAACACGGGTGGTCTTTCTTAATAATATACCAATTTCTAAATTACAATTTTTCGTTAATTATAAAAAATCTTTAGTACCAGAATGAAATTTAAGCAATGTACAGGATGATTCTACATAATAATTTTTTTGTGTTAAAATATGTTTTCGAGTTTAAATACCTCAAAGGTATTTTTTTGCTTGTTTATAAACTGTTTGTTTAAACCATTAAACCATTTGAAGTAAAGAATAAAAAACATTTACATTTTCTAATGCTTTATATCAGATAAAAATTCTGGCTAATGTAAAGGGACAAAAAATTATGTCTGAGGTAAATGTATTAATATCAAGGGACACATATTGACACTTTTGTACGACTAGATATAATCAGTCGTTTAAAACAAATTTTAACTTACAAAAACAAAACATATAAGTTAAATAGTCGTCTACTTTTGTGGTAATATCTGGTGGTAAAATTTCGTTGACGATGGCCGAATATTTAAAAAATGGTTAATAAATGGAATAGGACATTGGAACTGTGGCATATAAAAAAAAGTTTATAACTAAAGAGTAACAAATCAAGATGCCTTTATAAATAAACAAAAATAGCAGTAGAGGAGAAATACAGAAAAAACAAAAAAATTGTGCTTGGTCCTCAACACCAAGTTTAATCATTAACTGTCTATAAGCACCTTGCTTTTCACCCAACAGATTTTTTTAATTTTTTTATTATTAAATTTATAAAACAGGTGTGGCAAAACCACACAAATATAAAATAAAAAAAATATATACAAGCTTAAAACGAAATTACTATCCAACGTTTTATTTTCTTTAGTGGAAACGTATGCCTTCTATTATTTTAGGATGTTATACTGTGTCACGACATACTATTTTTGGATATAATAGCATCTGCGTATTAGTTCCGGTCTTACAGAAGTAAAACTTTGATATTTTAAATGGGATACCATGTATATTTTTAGATTTTTTTTTCATTTCTGACATAAAACCTTTTAAATATCTATATCCTATCTTTTTAAGTTTTAAAGAAAACGACTCATAAATAGGTCCAGACGACAGCACAATATCCATAACAATGTTGATTGTGCGGTCATTGAAACATTTTAAAAAGCCATTTTTTCTAGAATCAAAAAAGATAGATAATGGGTTTATAAAACAGAATAACTTGTAGCATTTAAATCTTTAAAAATATACAGGATATTATATTTAAAATATCAAAGTTTATATTACTTCCGGTTAAACCAAAAGTAATACACAGGATCTGATCTAATATTCATAAATTTGAAAAGTGTACGTTTTTACTGAAAGAAATTTATAGCAAGTGGTTAATTACCATATCTCTGATATAGACTATCCAAGGATAGGGTTTTAGTGTCAAATTAATAAAGAATTTCGTTTCTCGAAAAAAGTTTATTTTTAAAATTTTTGCTTTTAATAGAATATTATTTACGAACAAAGAAAACGTGTGTGTTTAATAGAAACACGGAA
The DNA here is from genome assembly GCA_014170235.1 of Listronotus bonariensis. NCBI lineage: Eukaryota > Metazoa > Arthropoda > Insecta > Coleoptera > Curculionidae > Listronotus > Listronotus bonariensis. The sequence goes on from JACEGR010000841.1 coordinate 47,568, forward strand.
ACTTAATAATAAATTAATATTATTTAGTTTTTTTTTTTTTTAGTAAATCCATACACTAGTCAATTTTTAATTGTTTGCTAATAATTTTCTTATGGCTTGGTTGCTAAATAATTGTTGATAATGACTAACTATGGACAAAAACTTTTAAAAAAGTGGATGAAAAAATCTATTGTATAATAATTGATATTAAATCTATATTTATTTTTGAATTCTATCACTAAAAATGTGTTTCCAGGCTCTTCCATAGAATGCTTAGCAACAATGATCTCTTAGTTGTAATAGAAGAATCGGCCTTATTACAGTTTTGCATATTTTTCCCAGTTCCATACAAAATAATTCATAGCTTACCATTTGCTAATCATATAAAAAAATTCTAAAAAATGTATGAAATTGAACGCTTTACGAAAAAGGTTATTTATATTTTTTGGTAAATTTAACCATAAAAAAGACATTTAAAGACAATTATTAAATAATGTAAAAAAGTTTTTTTTTTCAATTGTGGACTTAACTAATACATAAATATTAACAATTGAAGATGCCAGTGGATGAAGGTGTTATGTCACTTTTACTTGTTTTGGAAATTTGAATTTTAACATGTTTGGACGTAAATTTTTTGAATATTTTTTCAAAGACTTTACATCACAAAGGGAAAAATATTATTAAAATTTTTACTTAGAAAATAAATATTAACATCTTTTGAGTTAAAATCGGCAAGCATTAACTTATTGCAGTACAATATTAGAAATTAACTAAATGTTACATTACATAAAATTATACGAAGCCTTTGAGTTTGCCAACTTTTCGCGTTCTCTGCGTATGAAAGGTTTCATTTGACTCCATACACTTCGATAGCGTTGGTCCGTCGCCCGTATTTCCGTCTTTTGCTAATATGAAAAGGTAGTAACACCTTCATCTACTGACGTTTTTACCTGAAAGGTCTATTGTAAAAACACTATAAGCCACAATCACAATATACAGAGTTATTAAGTTTTTAAGCTTAAAAAAATGTTACATAAACCTTTATCAAAAAAATAAATAATGAGTGTGGTTTATCGTGTTTTTCAACAAGCCCTTTGATTGTATGGTTGCTTCTTCTATCAATAATGAAACGCTGTACTAAAAAGATACTTTTTTAGTAAGTTACAAAATTCAAAACATAAAATGTATATTTCTTTGACCTTGAATATTTTAATTGGTTAGATTTATGAAAAAATGATATTTAAACTCTTTTTGTAAAGCGTTTCATTTTCAATATAAATAATAAAAATTTAATTCTCTATAAATATTTTTCAGTAAGTTACAAGACTTAAAACAAAAAAGGTATTTTTCTTAATTTTTTTATCCTCTATCTTAAGAATCTTTTTTTTTATAAAATTATTTAAAAAGTATTAATATTATTTTTTAAAGCACCAAATGTTCTACAAAAATGTTTTACAAAGTTTTGCTTTTTAATTACAAAACGGTGAAATAGGATTATTTTTGTATGAAAAGAAAAATATGTAAAACTGCCGAGCATTTATGGGAGGTGTCTAATCTTGGAGTGTCAAGACTAAAAATAAATATCCCCAATATCTACTCTTTAAATACACCCAGGAGATTTAGCAAGTTTTAAAAGTGATAAAACCCTTATTAATGTACTAGGATATTTAATACTAAAATTAAAATATTTTTAAAAAGGAAAACAATTTACCCCTTTGAAAGCACTTTTTAAATATACTAAGGAAAGGTAGGAAGTTTTAGTATAAATATATATATATATATATATATATATATATATATATATATATATATATATATATATATATATATATATATATTATATATATATATATATATATATATATATATATATTTGGCATAATGCCAATTTGCAATAAAATAGTGCAATATCTCTGTGTGACCACTTGAAGCATCTTATTTAAAAATATGAATTGAGGAATTAGTCATTTTACAGTAATTTTAACAAACCCCTTATTTCTTTTATAGTTATTTATGTTACTTCATTATTTGGCAACTTTACCTTATAATAAACTGAAGATCATTTAGCAGGCTGTAATTAAACGCTCGTTAAAACCCCAGAATTAATTTAGAAGTTTATGTGGTGAAAATGCCTGTCAATTTGCAGGAAAAAATCCAATTAGACTGATTAAAGCGGTAATGGGATTAAAAAGGTTTTTTATTTTAAAAGAAAATTCGCTGATGGTCTTTATAATACTGAGGTTATATTTTAAGAAAAAATGCAGTGGTGTACCATTTTTTTATTAAAAAATATTTAACTTAAACCTTTTATGGACGACAGTGGTATATATTAATTTTTTTTCTTGTTTGTAAAAATATCTAAATTGGTATAAAAGTTATTATAATTTTTTTTTTTTAAATTTTAGATACCCTGTAGTTCAAATACTAAAACCTTAAAGGCATATGTTTGTATAAAGTTTTTTCATATTCTTTATTGTAGAATTAGCCCTTAAAGTTTGTCGGATAAGTTGTAAAACACCCTGTTCTAAAGTTATAACATAAATGAGAAAAAATATATTTTTATTCATAAAATATGTTTTTTATAACGTAAAAGTAAAACTTTATTAAAAAATACCCAACATAGTTTTGATAATAAGTTAGTTTTGTTGTGTTTTCAATTTTAAAATAATAATTTTAAAAAAAAATAATTTTTAAATTATATTGTAAAGGTAATATTTTACACCGCCTAAAAATTCAGTTTTTTAATATTTTTATCGTTTGACAAAAAACATATTAATATAAAATTAAAATCTTTAAAAACACTGCCTATAGCAGCTCCTATTACTTAAGGTAAAAATTAAACAAATAATATTTTAGGCATATTTCTAGCAAAAATTGCTACGCCCACCTTTGTAGTTTGGCTATTACTAATACCTCAGAAAAAAGAAACAAAAATTATAGGTGTTTGTGGTTTCCAGCAATCCGTGTTATTGTTTGCGAAACAAAACAAGAAAAAAGTAAAGGTAGTCAAAATAGTGTATAAACAGACTAAAAATAAATCGTGATGATGAAGTACCTTTAGCAAATCTACAAAAAGTGATTTATGGAAGCAGTGGTTACAGATGGCACTCTAAACTTTTTTAATATACACGGACAAAAAAAGATTTTGCATCTTCTTAAACCTAAAAGGACAAATACTGAGTAGAAAGCTTTGAAATTTTATTTTGCATACAAACGAAAAGCTACGTAGATACACGTTTTAAAGGCACAAAGATATACAAGACAGCCTGATAAAACAGAACTGAAAAACTTAATGCTTTACTGCTCACGAATGATGCTTTGGAGAATAGCTATTAGAATTTAACGAAGATGTGCCAAAATCAATACTTTAGTTTTAATTTTTACTTTTTTTTCTTTAATAATACCTCAAAACTTTTCGATACAAAATCATTGGTTTAATTACAAAACAACCAACCAAAAGAAAATAGATAGGTTTTTGCTGTTTAAAATTTAAAATACCAATAACTCTTAATGGGTCATAAGTGACACATGTTGTCGTTTATGTATGAAAAAGTTTATGTTGTCGTTTAAGGGATAAAAATGAATTAGACTTTAGAAGGTATTTTACGTGTATTGGAGTAAGAGTCCGGGAACGGCAGACTTTTGTTATTTTGTAAAAGCTAAGAGTTTCTCAGCGCATGGTCCCAACATACGTAGAAGCGATGGAAGACTATAAGTTTTACTCATAGTGGCTTTGGTAGGTACCACGCACCAATAATTAATAAATTGAAACTTAGCCTTCGTACGTTGTAGGAGCATACTTGGGTAATATAAGAAAGTATTTTCTCAGTCGCCAGACAGTTTTGACAGTTTCAACTCCTTGGCAGACAAACATTCTAGGGTGGCACAATGGTCCAATATTTCTGGTATTTTACAAGATATGACAAGAAGTCTAAAAAAGTTGTAGGGTTTCCAAATAGGCATGTCATTAACATATTTTGTGGAATACAGAGTGTCCCAAAAAAAAGAAACTAACCTTACAGCAATGACTTCTCTGAGACACTCTGTATACATCGAAATATTTTAAGGACATGTGACTTCTTGTCATATCTTGTTAACTTACAGAAGTATTGGACAGAATATTTGTCTACCAAGGAATTGAAACTGTAAAAACTGTCTGACGACTAAGGAGATTCTAATAGGTACCCGAGTAACATAGATATATACTATATAAGCAAGCAGTTTTGGTATATCGGTCAGTAATAGATTAACAAAAGAAGCACTATTAGTCACGCATATTTACATGCCGGTATTTAGTTGGATTGTCTCTTTTTACATTACCTATGTGCTATCTTATTTAACTTAACCTGTATAGAATCCGCTTTTACAAAGTGACGAATTTTAAGTTTTAATTCCTTTGGTACCTGGTAACTGCCAAAACTATTATAAGTTAAACTTCATAGTCTTGCTTCTACCAATGTTGGGAGCATGCGCTAAGAAACTTTTAGCTTTTACAAAACAACAAAGATCTGCCACTTACGAGCTTTTGAACTATATGTGCCAAGGTATTTTTAGACTGTTGTGCAAGAGTACAAAAATTAAGATTAAATAGTAAATAATAATTTTTCTAAAGATAAAGTATGTTTTGTATTTTTCTATTCTATGTATACATAATTTTAACAAAAAAATCACTAACTAAAAAGTAGCACATCCTGCTGTATGCTTAACGGTTTTAGAATGTATAAAAGTAAAAATAATTTAAACTAAATATTTAAGCAACTATTAGAATAAGAAAAACAAGCATTAAAAATGTTGCTTTAGTAATTTTAAAATAAAAGAAATTGGCTTTCTTAAAACAATATTTTTTCTCTTATCTTTAGCGAAAAATATAATTTAAATCTGTAAGGCAGTATCAAAAAGGCGCCTGATGTCAACAAATCTATTGAAGACTTTGTATAGGTAAATGGTGCAAAAAGAGGAGAATTTTCGCATATTTATAACTTTTCAGTCACTTTCGGTTTAACCGAAAAGCCTGCGATTTAAAAAAATTAAATAAAACACATTATAGGATTTACGAGGCAATCCATTTAGCATTCTTAATTCCATTCAAAGAAGAGCTGTTTGCTTCATTAATAATTCTTCACTTACAGAAAGGCTTTCCTCTCTTGCCCATGGTCGAGCTGTACTCACGGTTCCCAATAGAGAAACTCATGCTGCCGAACGTATGCATCTCCATATGTTCCTGGACAGGCCCCAAACTTCCCACTTTGTTCGTTCTATTATACCTAGAGTTTCTAGTATGTGGAACCTAGTGCCCGCGGAGATCTTCCCCCCCAAATTCTTAATTCATTTATTAAAGTTCCGTGTGAACAAACTCCCTCTTATCTCGCTTAACACACCCACGGTACGTTAGTATTTAAGCTTTTGACCAGTGGCGTTGCGTGACCAAAATGAGGCGAAGTCGTATCTGCAAGGCCCCTTTTGTCGATAATACAAATTTGAAGACCAAAAAAAAAAAAAGAAAAACGTTTTGAACATTTTTGCGAGACGCTTTAAGCGTAGGCAAAGTTATCAACGGGACCCCTTTCCTTCTCAGAAAAAAACTAGGGGAGCAATTAAAAAAAAAAAAATATATGTATATATATATATATATATATATTATCGTCTGGCCAATGGAGTACCATAGCCAGTGGTATTTTATTGCTACCGGTAACGACGTAAGACCGGTACAGCCAGCTTCGCCCGGATGGGGGCCTAAGGTCACGGGATTTGCAATCCCGCGGACTCCAGCAAACCAGCATATGGGGTAGCTGCCCATATGCTCTGATGTCCTTAGCTTTCGACACATCTAGCGAAGCCTCGGAACCCGCCCCCTATGTTGAGGCTGCATATGGGGGAAGATCTGCCCAGCCTCTAGCAGGGGAATGTGAAGCGAGTGGCGCATCTCTGCGAAACGATACCACAAGGCCTGGCACCCCAATTCAGAACACCCAGGATCCCAGTTTGGGCTCATCAATGGATGACCGTTTAGGAACTCCAGCAGGCAGCCCCGCCGATATCCAACGAAGGGGAAGGTGGCATTGGACTAGAGAGATGAACAGACAGCTCATGAATGCCTACTTCCGCGTTACTGAAGGGAGACTAAAATGAACCGGTATAGAGCCCGAATGGCGGAACTTTGGAAGGAAATTTACCCAACATCGACAATAACAACGCAGCATTTGGCTGCACAGATCAACAATATAAAACGGCGAAAACTCCTCTCCCCAGAAGAACTACGTGAGCTAAAGAAGAATGCTTCTGAAAATCCAAATGCGAGAAGATCTATGAATATCCGACGATCTCTAAACATAGACGAAGGCACACCGCAAAGGCAACCAGAAGACCCCTATCTCGCAACACCAGAACAGGACCAACCAGAAAACAACATAATAAAAGACATGTTCCAGGAGCTCGATCTGAAATATAGTGGAGTTGCAATGGATTCAAGACCACCACTACAAAGGCTCCAGGTGACTAAAGAAACATCAAAAACCGTGGCAGCCACCAACAGCACACTAGTGAGCGAATTTAGGAACACGGACAGTCTAGAAGAACTCTGCCATAAGATCTACTGCGCAGCTTCAGTCGTCACTACGGTCCATTGTAAAACGGTGTCAACCCGAGCAAAAACCTGTGTAGAAGTACCACCATGGAGAAAAAGGTTGGAATCTAAGATCGCAGATATTCGGAAGGATTGGTGTGTTTCACTGCTACTTAAACAATGGAAACCCCAGTCCAAAAGTCAGTAAGAAAATCACCGCAATTGCTAAAAAAGCGGGAATAAGACAAAGTCAACCTGAATATAAACAGAAGCTCGAGGTTCATATGGAGATGCTGAAGCAAAAAGTGGCAAGTCTAGGTAAAAGACTTAGAAGCTACCACAAAACAACTCTAAGGCACCATCAAAACAGATTATTCGCCAATAATCAGCGATTATTATATCGTTCACTGGAAGCTGAGACCAAACAAACAAATACAAGGCCGTCCGAAGAGCAAATGACGGAATTCTGGTCACAAATATGGTCTGAAGAAACCCAGCATAACCATAACGCACCGTGGATACTCACAGAAAAAGAAAACGCTCGTGGCTTCAGGCAAATGTCAAGGCCTACGGTTACAGAACAGAAATATCGGAAACTGTGAAAAGCTTAAAAAGCTGGACAGCGCCGGGCATAGATGGCATTCATAATTACTGGTGGAAGGCTTTCACCAAAGCACACAACATCCTGGCCAAACTGATACACGAGGCGATCCGAGACCCAACAAAAGTTCCGCATTATTTCACAGCTGGTGTAACACACATGCTGCCAAAAAAGGAGACCTTTTCGATCCCAAAAACTATCACGTGCCTGCCCTCTGCATACAAAATACTTACCTCCGTGATCGGAAAGAAAATTAACGCTCATACCAAAGCGAATAATATCTTAGCGTGGGAGCAGAATGGGTGTAAAAAAGGAGCGAGAGGTTGTAAGGATTTGTTGGTGATCGATAACATAGTAACCAAGCAAGCCCAAAAAGACAAAAAAATCAGTCGGTTGCCTGGATCGATTACCAAAAAGCATTCGATTCAGTGCCGCACTCGTGGCTGGTGGAAATCCTACGCATTTACGGGGTAAATGAGGAAATAATCGGATTGCTTCAACATCTGATGACTGACTGGAGAACTGCTCTATCGGTAAAAAGCAACACTGAATCCTACAAGACCAGAGAAATATCGATCAAGAGAGGGATATTTCAGGGGGATAGTTTGAGCCCGAGCTGGTTCTGTTTAGCACTCAACCCGCTTAGCCGCATGTTGAACCAAAGCTCGTACGCGTACACTGTAGATGATCAAGCCAAAATAACTCACCTCTTCTACATGGATGACCTCAAGTTGTATACGAAGGGTCCTCAGCAGCTTGAAGGCGAGCTGGAGCTGGTCAGATGCTTCAGCAGGGACACCAACATGAAATTCGGCCTTGACAAATGTGCAACGGCGCATGTCAGAAGGGGTAAGATGACTGAACAGGGCGACATGGTGTTATCAGATGGCGCGCAAATCCATGGCCTTGGACTGGAACAAACGTACAAATATCTAGGATTCCAACAGACTTTTCAAATACAACACCAAAGTAATAAAAATCTTGCTGAGAAAGAATTTAAACGAAGAGTCACTAAGCTTCTTAAGACGGAACTAAACGCAAAGTTCAAGATTATGGCCATAAACGCGTGGGCAATTCCCTCCCTTACCTACACAGCTGGTATACTTACCTGGTCCAAGACCGATCTGCAACAACTTGACCGATGGGTTCGTACTGCCTTCACAGCACACGGATTGCTGCATCCAAACTCGGCAATTGAGAGGCTTTACCTGCCAAGGAAAGACGGAGGAAGAGGACTTTCCAACATTGAGGACGCCACCCTGAAAGAAATCCAAACTATTAAAAAATACTTCAGGGAACGCACCTTACCTTTCTTACGACGACTTGTGGCGTGGGATAATCGATTCACCATCCTGAGCCTAGCAAAAACCTTAGAGGCGAGATGGCGAGGCAAGGCACTCCATGGGCGGTACCACTCTAGTTTGCATCAACCTGAGGTAGATCTAATTAAATTCAATACTTACCTTACTACCGGATACCTGTACCCCGCAACAGAGGGCGCCTTACTTGCTATTCAGGATCAAGTTGTCTGTACCAGGAACTATGCGCACCATATAATGAAACAGCAATTAAACACTACTAAGTGCAGAATATGCAATGCGAGTGAGGAGACGGTACAACATCTATCAGGAGGATGTACACCCCTGGCATCCACTAGGTATCTCGAAAGACACAATAATATGGGGAAGGTTGTCCACCAACCGCTAGGGATACAATGGGGAATAATAGGTCGATTCACACCCTACCACAAATATGATCCAAAGACAATAATGGAGAATTATCAAGCAAAGTTGTATTGAGACATGCCAGTTGACGCCGGCAAACCTATAGAACACAATGAGCCAGACATGATCCTATTCAACAAAAACGAAAAGACAGCCATAATAGTCGACTTTGCTATACCACTAGACCACAATTTAGCTCAAACGTATGTCACAAAAATCAACAACTATACGGAGTTGGCACGGGAAATAAAGAGTATGTAGAACCTGAAAAGCGTCAAAATTCCATTAATCAACAGCGCTAACGGACTTGTACATGTGAACACAGTAAAGCACATAAAGGAATTAAACCTGCCTGACTCAACAATACTGTGGATGCAGAAGGCAGTTATTCTAAGTACAGTCGCAATCATCCGACAGATAGTGTCCCTGCAGTAAACACTGCAGTTGACCTTGGTCATGGCCCGGTCATCTGTATTACATACGCTTAACAGCGTGCTAAAAAAAAATACACATAATAGACTATGCGGGGCTTTCATGACAGAATTACAATTACCAGCCTACAAAACATCCGCACCCTTCAATTTCTATGCTTTTTCCAGTGTCAAATTGCATACCTTCACCTTACCGCGAGGCCGCCCCAATCAAAAGACCGTAGGCGACAGCCTACACCGCCTACGCCTAGTTACGCTACTGCTTTTAGCCTCTGTGGATTGTCCAAAGATAAGAAAAAATCCCCTTAATACGACCTTTTTAAAGTGTATACTTGATTTTTATAGAGATATTTTTATGATTTCATTCAGGTGGCCATTATCAGAAGAAAATAAATTTACCAAATTTCGTGAAAAAGTAATTGTTTTTGTAAAAGATAAAAATAAAAATACGAAAAAATATATATTTTTTTAATTTTCACGTAAATTGTGAGGTTATGTAAAAAAGCTAAATACAAAAGTTGTATACATTGCCAATAACTTTGCAATTTAACTTTTTTCCATTAAGCTTATAGTTTGGCCGGAAATTTATAAAAACCGTATTTTACACTTTAACTTCCCCACCCTCCTCCCCCTTCCAGACCTTAGATCGAGTGGAATTTATTTTTCTTAATAAATTTGTTATATTTTTTACCCCTTTACAATTATCTACCCTGATCTATATACTGTTTAGCGGATTTTATATTTTTTTCTGTAGAATTAAGCAAGCTACTTAAAAATAAAGACACAAAAAAGTTGTGTTTTTAGGTGTTTTATCCGAAGAAAAAAATATAAAAGTAAAGGGATGGTATTTCCACCTAGGTCCTGCGATCTATTTCCGTTGGGTTTCTTCTTGTGGGGCTTTATCAAATCCCGAGTATGCATATACTCGGGAAACCACAAACGATTGCCGCCCTAAAGGTCAACATAACTCGCACCATTAGTAAGATTGGGCAAATTTGTGTCAGAATGTCATCGAAAATTGGATCGCTAGGATTCGAATAACTCAGCGAAACCGCAACGGTCATTTGGCTGATGTAATTTTTCAAGCTTAATGTCATCAAAAAGGCTTTAAAATAAAAATACAGCCATTGCAATTTAATTTTCTGAATTTGTTTTATTTTTATTCAAATATAAAGCGCTGAAAATTAAAACCCTTTACTAATATGTTACTGCCTTTTCATATTAGCGAAAGACGGAAATACGGACGACGGACCAACGATATCGAAGTGTATGGAGTCAAATGAAACCTTTCATAATTTTTTATCTCTCTGTCCGTCAAAATCGGCTTAGTGTGCACTTTTAGGCTGTCTGGTAAACAGGGACAAAAACATAATATTTTTAGCGTTTCACTAAAAATATTTTTAAAACTACTAGGTTTTAAGATAAGAGAATATAATTAACAAAAAGATGACAAATTAGCGTTACAAATAAACTTAAATAATAAGTTAGTGCTTTTCATTTTAATTAATAAAAGTCTTCAACTTTAAAAACATCCTGTTTATTTTAAACTATTTGTTGATTATAGTACGATTTAATTTACACAAATTTGGAATGTGTAAAAGCAGCAAACACTGCTACAGTATATTTATTTAATACAGTAATTAGTGGCTTACAAGTTTTAATGTTACTATTTAAAGATATTCCAAACAAAATTAAGAAAAAACATTATTCATCATTAAAGACCTGTGTCGCAATTTAAACAATTAAATGCATAATTTACTTTATTAATTATAACTTTCTGTATAACATACGTACATTTAAAATGATAAATGATTCTTCTAAATTCTCATGTCCAACATTTGCATGCGCAATTGTGATTTATTATCTACATCTTTAAGGATTTGTTGCTGACGGATTTTTATTCTATTAAAAGAGATAAGTAATGAGATATTGCATTAAGAAAGATTTGAACAAATTGCTTTCTTGCAAATTTTAGGGAAAATAATTTTTATAGTCTTAAAATCCCATTATTTCTCTTTGGACACGAGGTGTCTGAAAAAGGAATGACAAAAAGTCTATACTAAAACTATTTTTATTGATTTTATATACTTGCACACTTTTTACCTAATGATAACTTTTTATCTGTTGCGACTATCTTTTTTATTATTAGAGGGCAAATAGGCTAATATGTTTGCTCTAGGTTGGTCAATCAATATCATTTCCCATAGCTTGTCTACAAGAAAAAACGTATTAGCTTAATTGTAGCTAAATCCGATTTCTTTTGCAACGAGGTTATTTGCATCATTTTGGAGAAAGTTCCTTAAGTCCAATTCTGACTAAATTTATTTGACTAAACTTGACAAACCGAGAGAAAACATACCTACCCATTAGCCCTGTAAAAATAAAAAAGATGGCGCAACAGATAAAAAAGTAATTGTTACTTAAAAAGTGTGCAAGTTTAATTTGGCCCACCTTGTATAGCGTAAGTTGTTAAAAATAGATTTAAAATTATTATTTACTTTAATAAATTTAAGTAAAAAATAAATTCAGTTAAGTTTAAGCGAATAGACGAAAGTCTTCTAATATCCGGTAGGTTGCTAATTTCGGGTAATGCCTTATTAGTTAAACTTCTGCTGCTATATACCAAATAATACAAAATAAAAGCTGTGACACTTTCAAGGCTTAGCAAAGTAAATTTTGGTGAAGAAGAAAGACTTTGTTTTTTTAGTAAAAGGAAGATCAATTTTATGTCATTTCTGGGGCATAAAGGTTTATTATGCTGCGTCCAGACTTGCAACAATTCACGTCATTTTAAGGGCTTGGGGAATGATTCCGCGATTATTTAGAGCTTGTCGGTTTTTTGCATTAAATGAGCGCGCAAATAGGTTGGTTTGTTTGGCCGAATGTTTGGCGAGTTGTTGCAAGTCTGGATGCAGCTTTGGGTTTACGGCGAGTATGTAAGCATTTTAAAATTGCTGTGAAACAATATTCAAATTTTGATCTCCTAAAAATTTTACCATTAGTTCCTCGTATTGGTGTATTATACAGTGTGTCCATGGATGGACCTAACTATACCTGCAAAATTGTTTATTTAAATATTTCGCCAAAAAGTAATTCTGCATAAATATTTTTGCTTCGTCTGAAATGCTTAAGGCTTTAATAAAAATTGCCCCATGACATACAGCGTGCTTTGAAATAAGTGCGGCAATCCCATAAGTAAAAAAAACACTTTATGCGTGCGTTACATACTATATTTACGACCGTAAAAAAATCCCAAAATATCATTTTATACATGATTATATATCTAAACTTAATAATTTTAGCTTTTGCAGCACAGCCATTGTATTGCAACAAAAAATCATTGCTGCCATATTTTTTAAAAGACAATTATCCTCTTTGTATCTATGCATTTGTTATTTTAATTTTAGAAAATTGTATGTACTTACTTTTTGTAGAAATAATACTAAAACAGTATAAATTTCCTTTTAATTGTTTATTCATCTAAATTCATTATTACTATTAATTTTTAATAATTTCTGATTAATTTATGTGCAAACTGTCAAATTTTAAAACTAGTGACACATGAACTAAAAGAAATAATGACGAAATCAAAGGTAACTTGACCCTTTGAAGCAGTATTTAGCAGTGACCTTTAAGGGCACCTCTGTAAAGAAGGACAAACAAAAGTTATGCGAACTTATCATATTATTTGATGCGTTCTACGTGAATCCGAGAAATTGACTACATACTTTTGGACACCTTAGTAGATATGCTATACCAATTTCAGCACAATAGGGGTAGTTTTTCCCATGTATTTCTTATGGGAGAAGTTTAAGGTTCGATCTGCAGTTTTATGGCCATTCCAAGGCCTAACATATAATATGGGATGATTTTAAACCACGTGATAGATACTATTCATTTCATTTTAAAAGCTTTTTATTATTACAAGTGTTTTTATAACGTCACATCTACAACTTCAAAATTAATATGAATGTTCTTCGGGCATCCGGAAGGACTGCCAGCCAGTGCCCGAGATTGGGGCCCAGTGGAACACTGGGTGCGCAGGTGTAGGCGCAGAGAGTGTCAGTAACATCTTTACTCATGTTAAGGAAGCCTCTGTCCGTCACCTTTCAGAGGCATTTTTATTTGCTGGTTTTGTTTTGGTGTTTTGAGAAGACGGTGTTTTGGCGGATGATTGGTATGAGACTCCACGGGAAAAATTAGCCGCAAAAAACCCGCTTGATAAATCAGGTACTGTGTAGCTTGCTATTAGGTTACTTAGTTGTGGTTTCTAATTACATATTAGAACGTTAGGGTTGGATGTAGGGTTCTTGGTACAGGGGAAGGCGGAAATATAGAGGTTTGTGCTTGGGGTTGTCATTGGATCTTATTCTTGTTAAGTCGGTGGTTAGTGGACTGAGTTGTGGTTTCGTTCGAAAGAATTTGTCTGCAGTCTGTATTATGTAATCCGTGATTGTCGGGGTATTTGTCTGTTGGTGTAAGTCTGCTATGCGTGCGTAACGACCGAGGCCTGTTACTGCACGCAGTATTTTGTTTTGAAGTCTTTGTATTCTTGCTAGTTGTGTGTCGGAGACACAGGACCAGGTGGGACAGGCGTACATTAGGACTGGTTTAATTATGGAATTATAGGTGTTAAGCTTGTTGTTGGGGGAGAGAGGGGATCTGTGGGATAAAATGGAATAAAGAGCTTGTTGGGCCGCGAATGCTTTACGTAGGACGTGGTTTATATGACCAACGAACTTAAGTCGTTCGTCGATTATTACTCCCAGGTATTTTAATTTTTTGACTATTGGTATTGGGGTACCCTCGATGTTCAGTGGTACTGGTAGTCTGTTATTGGTGAACTTCCTGGTGGCTACTAAGCATTCGGCTGTTAAGCTCAATTTTCCATTTTTTGTAATATGGGATGTGGTTGTAAAGGTGGTATTGAATTTGGGATTTGGCGACTATTGCTGAGAACGAGCTTGCATAAACAAGCGCTACGTCAGCAAATAGTGCCAATTGGGTGGTGGGGTGTTTAGGGATGTCGGATGTGAATAGGTTAAATAGGAGGGGACTGAGGACTGAGCCTTGTGGGACTCCGGAGTGGATATGTTTGGAGGAGGAGATAGAATCCCCAACCCTTACTCGAAAGGTCCTGCCAGAAATATAGGAGTAGAGGAGTGAAACGGTGTATGGGGGAAGGTTATGGATGTAAAATAACTTCCAAATGAGCCCATTATGCCAGACGGCATCAAAGGCTTGTTTAATGTCCAGGGCCAGGAGCACCGTGTTTTGTCCCTGGTTGAATTTACTTAGTATATGCTGAATGGTGCGTGCTATGAGTAAGACGGCGCTTAGTCCAGGGCGAAAGCCGAACTGTTCGTCTGGTAGACTGGGCCCGAGTTGAAAGTCATTGATTTTGTAGAGGATTGCCCTCTCAGCTACCTTGCTAGGGGTGCTGAGAAGGGCGATGGGGCGGTAGGAGTCAGGGAGACGGGGGTCTTTGTCTGGTTTGAGGATAGGAACTACTACAGCTGTTTTCCACTGTGGTGGAAAGTGCTGCAGCAGTATGATGGCATTTATTATATACAGGAATTGAATAAAGGATTTTCTTGGCAGGTTTTTAAGCAAGATGTTAGGGATTCCATCCTCCCCGGGAGCTTTACTGTTGGCGAGGGATTTTATTATGGTGGAGAGGTCTTTGGGTTTTAAGAGGATTCTGGTAAGGACTGGTGGAGGGATAGGGTATTTTCGTGATACAAGGTCCTGTGCCTGCTTCGTTATTGTTTGTTGTTCTGGTGTCGAATTGGGTGTACCGCTGCACACTCCGGCTAAGTAGTCGGCGAGTGTTTCGGCAATTTCTAGGTCTGTTTGGGGGTGATTTGGGGAGAGCGATGGGATTTTTGTCCGTTTGTTTTTGTACTTCTGCCCAGAAGTCATTTTTGTATTTGTTAAGTTTTTGTCTGATGGTTTGTTGTAAGTTTGTGAGTCTTAGGTAGTCAGCTCGCCGCCTGAGTCTTTGCCATTTTTGCGCACGTTGTTTTTAAATTTAATAAGGTTTATTATTTCATCTGGGATGTTGTCTTCTTTTGGAATGACTCTTATCTTTTTTCCGATTTGCTGTTGTGCTTGTTGGTGATTCAAGGTGAACTGGTCTACCTAATTGTTGTGTTGTTAGTATTTTGTTGTCGATTGTTGTTAGTTCTGTTAGCGTGCGTTTGAATCTGTGCCATTTGGCATTTTTAAATGACCATGTCATCGGTCCATTCTCCCTGCTAATGCCAACTTGCTAGTTTAGCAGAAGAGGAAGGTGATCCGATGACAATTCATCCATTACTGTTAGGTCAGGTAGGTCAAGTAAGTTCTTATTCAGTACAAGGTCAATATAGGTCGGGTAGTGGAAAGGGGTTGATGGGGAAAGGATTTGTATGCCACGCCCTGTGGCAAAGTCCCGAACTAGATGACCGTTACGGTTGTTGCGGCGATTTTTCCACAGCACGTGGCGGGCGTTGAGATCGCCCATAAGAAGTACTTGGGGTCCTAGTTGGAAGATCGCTTCAAGGTCTTGATCTGGCATGCGGAGGTAGGGGCGGGCGTATGCCGCTGTAACAATCACCCCGTTTCGTAGCTTGATAGAATGGTTTTTAATTTGTGATAGTGTGTTGCCTAAGACAATGTGGGGGATGTTGTTTTTGATTATTACAGCAACACCCCCACCCCTGGTATTTCTGTCAGTTCGATATATGTTGTAGTGTCTAACCTTGAAGCGATCTTTTGGCATTAGTTTTGTTTTGGTAATGACCATAATGTCAATTTTGTGTGAGTTTAGGAAATAAGTTAGCTCTCCGAACTTATTTCGGATGCCGTTGGCATTCCATAAGACTAATTTTAAGTTGATCATTATATATTATAATTTAGGATGTTTTCGGTCATAAAGGTGACCATTGCCATGATCCTCATTGTTGGATCCCTATGTTGGCCAACTTCTCGCGTGAAGTCTCGGAAAAATCGGGTCATTTCTTTGAGGTTAAAGTTGTTTTGAAAATCGCGAAATTTCTCTAAAAGTCATTTACCCCTTGCGTCTCGTTCTGTGCTGGAGCGGTCTTATTGGCTACGGGCCCCCTCCTTGGCATTGGCGGGAAGTCCTTGTCGTAGTATTCATCTTTTGTGTCGGTGTAGTCGGGAAGAAGTCGTCTGGTGGATTGGGCGGATTGTGCGGTTGTTAAACCGGCCGGTGCGGCACTTGCCCTGCCGGACACGCCACTTGCCCTGGCATTTCGTTCCCATGGGTTAATGGTAGGTTTGGCAGCCTCTTTGTTGGAGATTTTTGTTGGTATATTTTGGCTGCTTTCTCTTAATTTATCACGTTTGTAGATATACACTGGGCAATCTGCAGATGAAGCGGTATGTGTTCTGCTACAGTTGGCACATTTGGGTTGTTGGGTACCTGGACACTGGGTGCTTGGATGATTTTGTGCACAATTATTACAACGGAATGCCCTGTGGCAATTCGTGTGTGAGTGTCCCCAGTTGCAGCAGCGCTTGCACTGTATAATTTCTCGGGATTGGCGTCTCCTCTCCCATGTTACTCTTACATTGCAAAGATATTTGATTTTTGCATTGTGGTAAGTTTCTCAGTGGCAGAAGTCACTACCAGGTGCATGGGCTTGAATCGAGTGTTCATGATGTGTATGCTTTTAACGTTTACTCCGTGTTCACGGAGTTGGTCGAGTATTTCATCGTTATCAGGCAGATGATCCAGTCCCTTGAGGACAAAACCGTGTGTTCTTTCCTCTTGGGTGGCATATGTGTGCCATTCCATGTCATTTGTCTTTTCAAATACGTTTTTGACTTTGATGTAGGCATCTAGTTTTTGTCTCCCCCGTGGCCTAGTGGACAGAGCTTTGATCTTCGAAGCCAGAGGTCGGCGGTTCGATTCCCAGCAGGGGAGACATATTTGTCTAAAAGGTGCTGTGAAATGCAACCGCATGTTTCAGTGCTTGGACAACGTTGACGGAACAGGGGAAACGATGGGTTAAACATCTAATAACCCGACACCCACGGTACTCTGGTATTTAGGCATAGATCTTCGTGGGATGTCAAAAAGATAAAAAAAAGTGTGTTGGTGTTGATCATCGTATTATACTTGGTGTATTTCAGTGTATAGTTGCTCTTGCCTATGAGGTTGTCTAGGTCATTTGTTAAGATTTTCCAATTTTTGCGGTTTTGGAGGGTTCCGCTGACAATTATTGGAGGAGGTTTGTCATTTTTCTTGTTTACTGAGGCAACCCTCGTGGGTGGTTGTGTTTGGTTTTGGTTAGAGACTGATGGTTGAGTTGTGGTTAGGTTGGGTGGTTGTAATTGCGGCGTTTGTGGTGTTGGGTTGGCTGCTGGTTCTTCACTATCGGTGTCCTCGTGGTCCTCGAGCGGCTGGTATTTGTTTTGTATTTGTATTGGAGGTCTTGTGCTAAATTGTTTGCTGTATTTACTTCTGGATTCATCAGGAGGTGAGTTTCTTCCTTTTTTGTTAGGGTTGCTTGCTAGTTGTTGTGTCTTTAGTTGCTCTTTCTTTTCTTTCTCGGCTAGTTGTCTTAGTTTCTCTTCTTCTTCTTTATCGCGAGCGTCTAGGAGAGCTTTTTGCTGTTCAATGGTTTGATTGTTGGTGTTGTTGTTAGTTATATTTGGAGTCAAGGCGTATTGGCTTTCGAACTCCATTTCTTCTTCTGTTTGTTTAGTTGCAGCTGGTGAATTTAATGGTGTTGGTGTCAAGTCGGCTTGTTTACTTAAAGGTTGGTGGGGTGGTTGAGGAGGTTGAGGTGGTGGTGTCTTGGCGATTTCCTCCCTATATTTTTTTTTAGTGTTTTTCTATGTCCGAACGATGAGCTATACGGTCTGATTTGGTTGGGCAGAGCTTAAGGAAGTCTCTGCAGATTTGGCAGTAGGATGCAAAGGTTCTTAGGAGCTTAATTAAGTGTCTGGTGGATGGTGATTTCCTAAAAACTGAAGGTTGCAAGAATAGGTTTTCGTTATTTAGGTCAGTGTGGCTGCTTCTTAATATTCGGTTACTGGCTTTAGAACTGCTTTCAGCCATTGAAATTCCATAGGGTTTTTGTATTCGGGTGTTTGTTGGCTGTGGATCGATGTTTAACAGTTTTATGTACAAAGCTTTTATTATTTTTTACACTTTTAGTTGTCTTTTTGTTTAGTTTAACACTGCATTTGTTTTTAAGTATTTTGATATTAGCACTTGCACTCGTGTTTTGTTTAGTTGGATGAGTGTTAAGGGTGGCATAACTAACAGTATTAGTATTTGTAGATTTGCTCTTGTTTATAGTGTTTACTTTGTTTATCACAAAAAAGGTGTAATTTTTATTTTTATGTGTGGTGTTTTTAATTTGCGTAATTATTTCATTAAGAATGTTTTTGTTAATTAGTTCTTTACTGCCGATGTCGGTGCCGGTAATTTTCATCACGTGATTAACCGCCGTTATGTTTGTTATTGTGATGGGTTTTAAATCTCTTTTGTTAATTTTAACTATGATTGAAACACTTGTTTGGTTAATATCGGTGTTATTTTTGTTACCGGTCTTCGCGGCGGCATTTGATTTAAAACGGATGTTATTATTAATTATTTTAATTGTTTTTTAAGCACTAATTAATTATTACTCCTTGCCTTTCGGCAAAAAGGCCCCGAAAAAATCGGTTTTTTGCACTCAAGCAAGTTGTACGGTTTTCGCACTTAACAAAAAATGGATGTTTTTGCTTTAAAGGAATTTCTCGAAGCGTCTACTATGTACAGTATCTAACCGAGAAGGGCGTGATAGATAGGGGTAGCACCTGACGTCATCACCTAACCATATTCGGAACGACCTATAAATTAATTAAAAAATTCTCGCCTGGACCTGGATTCGAACCCGTACCGCCTGCGTGAGAACCCAACGCCATATACCACTACGCTATAGAGGATCTGAAAAATTTATTTTTAATAAATATATTAATAATAACACTAATTTTTTAATAAATATGTTCTTTGAGAGTAAATGGGGCCTAAACAGATAACCTCAAAGTTCTTACACAGCCGTTGTTATGATTGACAGACAAATTATTAAAAACAAAATCAACAAATTCGAACGCTTTGTCGAACGGGTTGTCAGAAAGTAGTCTTGTTTAGGTTCAAATGAAAGGTCTTGACTTGGAGATTACGAATTAAATATTTCTAACAATTTCTTTATTTTTCAACTTTTTACTAATGGATATTTTTTTAAAATTTTAACTTATTTGGATTCCTTACGACTTCTAGATACCGAATCTGCAATAAAATCGTCATTTCCAGTCGCAACTTCCGGTCGTCAAAAAGTAGTCTTGTTTGGGTTTAAATGAAAGGTCTTGACTTGGAGATTACGAATTAAGCATTTTTAACAATTTTTATAATTTTAAGCTATTTAATTATCAGTTGTTTTGCAGAATTATGTTTAAATGTGAATTTTGTAACCACGAATTCACCCAAAAGAAAATTTTAAACGACATGGCATCTGTCGGACTGCAGCCAAAGTCTGCGAGCATCGGGCTTTAGCGGGGATTGCCGTATTTTAGGAAAACGGTGCCGTATTTTAGAAAAACGGTGCCGTATTTTAGAAAAACGGTGCCGAATTTTAGAAAAACGGTGCCGTATTTTAGAAAAACAGTGCCGTATTTTAGAAAAACGGTGCCGTTATTTAGAAAAACAGTGCCGTATTTTAGAAAAACGGTGCCGTATTTTAGAAAAACGGTTCCGTATTTTAAAAAACGGTGCCGTATTTTAAAAAAACAGTGCCGTATTTAAGAAAAACAGCGCTCATCTTCCTAATAACGCAAATTATAAGGTCAAATATTGTGGCAAAAATAATATATTAAATATATAAAGGGTTATCTTAAAACAAAAACAGCAGCATATAAAACATAAAGATACATATTGTACTTAATAAAAAATATATACAGATGTACGCGTAACATGTTCATCGAGTGTGATTACTATTTACCAAAAATTTTAAGATTATAGTGATTACAAAGCTACTACACAACTAACGAAACCAACAAAGATTAGAACCTTTTAAGGATTTTAAGCCGTTGAAAAGAGCTGATCAGTAAATAACATAAATTTTATTTAAAAACGCTAAATTACTGTTTTTTAAATAAAATCACTGTTATTTGCCGTCTTTTAAATAATTATACTGTAATACACTGTTTATTAATAAAATAACAGCGATATAATTTAAAAGACGGCAAATAACAGTGATTTTATTTAAAAGCAGTAATTATACCGTCTTTTAAATAATTATACTGTAATACACTGTTTATTCATAAAATAACAACTATATAATTTAAAAGACGGCAAATAACAGTGATTTTATTTAAAAAGCAGTAATTTGGCGTTTTTTAAATAAAATTTATCCTATTTACTGATCAGCTCTTTTTAACGGCTTAAAGTCCTTAAGAGGTTCTAATCTTTGTTGGTTTCGTAAGTTGTGTAGTATAGCTTTGTAATCACTATAATCTTAAAATTTTGGGTAAATAGTAATCACACTCGATGAACATGTTACGCATGTACTCTGTATATTTTTTATTAAGTACAATATGTATCTTTATGTTTCATATGTAGCTGTTTTTGTTTTAAGATAACCCTTTATATATTTAATATATTATTTTTGCCACAATATTTTACCTTATAATTTGCGTTATTCGGAAGATGAACGCGGTTTTTCTTAAAAACGGCACTGTTTTTCTAAAATAAGGCACCATTTTTTAAAATACGGCACCGTTTTTCTAAAAGACGGCACCGTTTTTCTAAAAATACGGCACTGTTTTTCTAAAATACGGCACCGTTTTTCTAAAATGGGGCGCCGTTTTCTAAAATACGGCACCGTTTTTTAAAATACGGCACCGTTTTTCTAAAATACGGCAATCCCCCGCTAAAGCCCGGTGGCTGCAGTCCGACAGTCGCCATGTCGTTTAAAATTGTCTTTTCGGGTGCTTAAAATTATAAAAATTGTTAAAAATGCTTAATTCGTAATCTCCAAGTCAAGACCTTTCATTTAAACCCAAACAAGACTACCTTTGACGACCGGAAGTTGCGACCGGAAATGACGATTTTATTGCAGATTCGGTATCTAGAAGTCGTAAGGAATCCAAATAAGTTAAAATTTTTAAAAAATATCCATTAATAAAAAAGTTGAAAAATAAAAATTGTTAAAAATATTTAATTTGTAATCTCCAAGTCAAGACCTTTCATTTGAACCTAAACAAGACTACTTTCTGACAACCCGTTCCCTGTTTAAGCCACATGCGCAGACCCTTAAACTAAGTTTCTGGCTAAACCATTATAGTTAAGTTTGTACAAATAGCGGAAAAAGTACCTTCGGTACCCCGGCTGATAACGATCTTTTATGATACCCTTGTATAAAATATTTTTTAGAAATACCCTTAAGTCTTATTTTAGGGGTTAATTTTAGGAAATATACAAAAATTCTTATTTTATTATTTTTAAATATTAGTCGTTAATTGTATTTTTACCGACTAACTGTATTTTTCTTGATTATAATTATTTTTACCTTCACCATTTTGTCGATATTTTTACAATACTCCACTCATAAAAAGTTTAAAGTTATGTCAATCATTTAACAACTAACAGGTGAATACCCTTGCGATCGTGGGGTCCCCGGAACCGTTGCCCGGAGCCCTAAACGTCGGTCCGAGGCGCGACATTCATATTTCTAGGTTATTATGTGGCTATGGGAAATTATATACAGCGTTGCCGCTTCGGTTTAATATGCGGTCATCTCCAGGTGTTCAACTAAATTCAGTGTTAGGTCTGGCAACTATGCATTGATTCATTGTTATGCTAATAGCCAGGCTTTAATTGGACCCCGTTTAACAATTTACTTTTCAGATCCTCTATAGCGTAGTGGTATATGGCGTTGGGTTCTCACGCAGGCGGTACGGGTCGAATCCAGGTCCAGGCGAGAATTTTTTAATTAATTAATGGGTCGTTCCGAATATGGTTAGGAGATGACGTCAGGTGCTACCCCTATCTATAAAAACTACCCCTATCTATCACGTGGTTTAAAATCAGCCCCTATTTTATGTTAGGCCTTGGGATGGCCATAAAACTGCAGATCGAACCTTAAATTTCTCCCATAAGAAATACATGGGAAAAACTATCCCTATTGTGCTGAAATTGGTATAGCATAATATCTACTCACCTTGTATATTATGAAAGAATGATTGTCAAATTTTAATAAATTGCAGTGTTGTCATATTTTGGTAACTTGTAAAGATTGAATTTTAAAAATTTAAAATCTTACCTATGTTTGGCACTCGTTTTGTATTGCAACTAAAATACCTAAATAGGGAAATCCATTTTAAATACCAAAAATATTAGCTGTAGCTTAAAAGTGTTAAGTTTTACTTGCCCAGAAACTGGCTTGAGTTTTAGAGATATTTGAGCGCATCTGAACTTTTTAGCTAAAATGTAGCGTTGTTATACTACGCAGCTAGTAAAAATTGAATTTTGAATTCGTAGAATACCTAACCTAAATTAAGTAATTGCAAAAAAATAAATGAAAGTTTTGATGTTGTTCGGTGTGCTTTTTATTTTTTAATGGTACATATAAACAATAAGGTTTTAAAAAGGCACTGGCTAAATGACCGCCGGCGGTTTTGCCTGTATTTTAAGGAAATATATATTTACGTATATGAAAGCCGCCGAAAATTATAATTAATTTGTTATTACCGGCGGTTTTCACTTATTTTGTCAATAAAAACCGCCGTTCGGTGGTTTTGCTTATAAAAAACTATTGAAAAATATGTATGTACCTACATCTTTTAGCAAAAGAAAAGTCAGAAGTATTTTAGGGGCAAGAAAAAAAACTAATCGTTTCAAAGAACTAAAACTAAAGTATTACCAATTAAAGTATTCATGTATTGAGAGTGGAACAAACTTCAAAATTCTCAGGAAAAGAAAAAAATACAGGACACGGCTTATTTCTTTAAGCATATCGAGAACCCCTATGGCTCAAGTGTAAAGATCGTTAGTCCGTAAGCGACAGTTCCTTAGTTTATACATTTTTTCTTATTTTTAATTTTTATTGTTTACAATTTAATTTTTAGACAAATAGTTTTTCATTTCTTAAGAATATTAAGTTATATACCACATATGGGCAAACGCCGGCCCGAGGGCCAGATCCGGCCCGCCATATGATTTGATCCGGCCCGCGACAAGACATTTCGAAAAAAATCCAGAATCAAGTAAGCTAGCAAGCCGAGTGGCGGCTTACTCTGTGATTATTACAGAGTGAGGCGGCATATATCAAATCCCTTTTTTGCCTATAAAACTTAGTTATCAATTAAAAATGGTTGAGAATATACACTATCCGAAACGTCGTGTATCAGTTAAAAATAAAAGACAGTAGAAGTCCAAAAAGTAATAATATTGAAAACCACAACCGTACTTTAAAATGCACTACTTTTAAACGCGTCCCGCAAATGTATTTGCGCACTAATGTTTGGCCTGTAACATGTCAAAGGTTGCCCATACCTGATATATACATCTCTAATTTAGTGTTTTCCTTTTACCTTGCAGATTCGTTCTCTGAACTGTCAATAGTGTCAAGAACGGTTCTTCAATATGAAAAAATGTCAAAAAATTGTAAAAGGAACACTTATGTTGTCGTTCCGGGCGGTTCTGGAGCATAAAAGGAATACTGCTGACGATGACGTCCTGATAAGTTTATTTCTTCGCCCTTCCTGTCTAACAATATTTTTAAGTGTTTTTTAGTGTTGTTAATTATTGGTTCCATAGGACAAATTAGTCTTGTAATGTGTCTTTTTTAATTATAGGGCCTTGATATAGTGACAATCAAGTCACGATGCGTTTGGATAAATACAATAGTTGTTTTATTTGCCTTTCTCCATCCCGCTGTACTACTCCAAATTATTTTTATAAAGGGTTCTATTAACTAAACTACAATATTAAACAATAAAACTACAAAAACTAGACGTTTATGACACGCAAAATAAATAATTATTATTTTTTCGGCAGTTTTTAAGAGTTTTTATAAGTAAAACCGCCGGACGGCGGTTTCTATTTGTAAAATTTGAAAAACCGCCAGTAGTAACAAAATAATTATAATTTTCGGCGGTTTTTTTTACACGTAGATATAAAAACCGTCGGACGGCGGTTTTCTACTAATAATTAGGCCAAACCGCCGGCGGTCGTTTGACCAATGCCTTTTTAAAAACCTTATTGTTTATATGTACCATTAAAAAATAGAAAGCACACCACACAACATCAAAACTTTTAAAAAGGTTTACGCCACATTTATTTGTACAATGCCTGCACTGCGAAATAAGATTTTGATTAATTATTTCTTTATTCGATGGGTATTAAGTGTTGTTCGATTCAGTCGTTACTCTCTTTTGATGGGGAATCATTTAAATAATTATAGGGAGATCCTGAAAGTGGAATTAAAGAAGCCGTAAGTTTTAATTAAAAAGGTGGCTACAGAAGGGCGTTTAATTATTGGTTGGGCGTTTTGGATTCTTGTGTAATTTGGTAGTGTGCAATTTCGTTAAGAAAGTTTAAGGTGTGGATCAATCACGTTTTGGTATTATATTTAAATACAAAATAATTTCTAGATGCTTTTTTAATTTTTATCAGTAGCACGGATAAAAGTGCCCAAATGTTAACGATTCAAATTTACAAAACCTTTAAAGTAAAACAGAGTTGGGTCGAATACTAAAATTTGGTATTCGAATACAAATAAGAATACCGTAAAAAAGTATTCGAATACATACAAAAAAGTATTCGAATACTCGGTATTCATGAATACCACGAGTGGGTATTCATAAATACTGAAGAGCAAAAAAACTCTATTCTCTTGAAAAAGCAACTCGTTCTTATTTTTTTACGTTTTTCCATAACAAAAGTGCAGTGGCGAACCTTGTTTTTGCTTAAAAACTAATCATTTCAAGCATACAAGACGTCTCCCACATTTTCCAAAAATAAGTTTTTTATTTTTTAAACTATTGACTTTACTTTTGGAATGGGGATACATGTACATACTATTTACGATTTACCAGATAGTCATGATTTAAACCGACATAATAAAATTTATTACACACATCCCTTTTGTGTAAAATGGAGATCAATATATATTAGTCTAACCTAATACATAGAAAACATAGTTTGCAATGTCACTTTTTATATGTTGTACCAAGTTATTTGTTTTTTTTTTAATAGCAAAACCCCAAAGAAGTTAAAATAATTAATTTAGATATATTTTTGTTTGCAAAAATAAATGTATATCTGTTTAAAATTACTTACCTATTAGGACCATAGAAACAACAGATCAAGATTTAAAATACATATTGAATTACATTTTTTTTTTTAAATTTGTAAAACTTACTTCCTAAACTGTTAGTTTACAAATGATGTTGTATATGACTAATATAAAAAAATAAGCAAACAGTATTTAAATTCAGGATTTGAATACCAGAATATAGGTATTTGAATATTAATATTCGAATACCGGTATTCGAATACCAGTACTCGAATACCAGTATCCGAATATCGGTATTCGAATACCAGTATTCGAATACCAGAATATTTAAAAACGATATTCGGAATAAAGAACACCGAATACTGACCAAAAAAAGTATTCCGTCGAATACCGAATACCAAACACATAAATCTATTCAAATACTGCACAAATATATTCTGAATAGTATTTAGAATACCCATTATTCGAATACTACCCAACTCTGAAGTAAAATAACTTACACCAATAACCACCACAGATAAGTTAATTTAAACCCAATATATGGTTTCCCAGGAAGGGACATAATTATATTAAGAATATAAATAATAAAAAAACTCTTTATATAATTTGTTTCAAAATAAATCATGAAATAAAATATGCAATGCATTTCCAATGTCCTCCCGTCTGTTTTTTAAACAGAATTATTTAAAAAATTACCACCTATTGAAATAAAATTAATACGTATATACTACATTTTAAAGTGAAATTGACAAATAAAAAATTAAAAGTGGCTGCTAAGCGCCATCTTCTAAAAAAAATGTAAAAGGTAGGTCTTGTGTCACATCGTTTTAAACCCCCTGACGAGTACTTTATAACTCCAAAATATACAAAGTTTCTCTAAAAGGTATAAAAAGTTACTACAGATTCTTAAAGCTAAAATATGACAATCTAACCCAACTAACCTTAGTCCAAAAATAAATAATTTCTTTTATACAGAGTGTTAAAAATTTATTTTGGTTTTAGTTTTTATAAATTATTTTGGCAACAGTAAATCTATTGTCAAAATATTTGGCTAGAAGAAGTTTGGGAAGGTGAGAAATAAGAACCTGCTATTAATGTGATTGTTAACTTTGGGGGAACCACTTGCGGTATCTTGAACAAATTGAGAACAAAATTCTTTTGAACCTTTCAGTATGTATCCTTTAAAGAAAAATTCTTGCCTTTAAACATATTTTACATAATAAAGGTGTGAGTCCTTAGTGACTTAAGGAAGAAAAATTTAAATAAACCCATGTCCCAAAAGACTTATTTTTTGAGATACAGGAGGCAAAGTTTTAAAAAATAAGCTTTGTTACCACTCTGTATCTTAAAAGTTAAACTATTTAGGACAAAGGTTTATTTAAACTTTTCTTCTTAAAATAATGTAAGAATTCATACTTTAAAAGATTAGCATTCTGAAACACCTCGCCAGACGGTAAGTAATTTTTAAATCCAGATATCTCGGAAAAGGCTGCCTAAATCAACATTTACCTAGTATACCTTTTATGTAAAATATTTAAAAAATAAGTTACATACAAAGTCGTTTAAAAAAATTATAACGTTTTTGATTTGTGCAAGACACCGTAGTAGCGCTTTCTAAAGTTAACAATAAAATTAATAGCAAATTTCTATTTCTCACCTTCTTAAACCCCTTTTAGCCGAATATTGTGACAAAAGATATATTATTAATAAAATAATTTATTAAACTAAAACCAAAATAAACTTTTGATTTCCTGTTTCTTCGAAACCCTCCACTTTTGACAAAGTTATGTAGGGTTAGATCGTCTTATATTAGCTTCAGGAACCTGTGGTGGCTTTTTTTTCCGCACCTTTTAAAGACACCCTGTATAATCAATAACTTTACCAACTAAAAATAGCGGTGCTTTAACAATTACCTTAATACTTCATTTGGATGGTCATATTTTCAGAACTAATTAAGTTAAACACAAGTAACCAATTTTGTTTTTTTTTTTCTTCAAAGCTGTTTTAAAGATATATATAGTGGTTACAAAAATGAATAATTACGTTTTGATTTACCTTGTATATTATTACAAGTATTATCATTAAAACCATTTCTACCAGAGCTAAAAAAATCTACATTAATTATTGTATCTACCTTTAGAAGTTTCGGAAATATTGTCATCCAAATTAGGTATACAGGTAATTTTTAAAGTACCGCCAGTTTTGATAGGTTAAGTTATTGACTTATATTTAAAAAGTATAAAATACTCGTCAGGAGCTTTTAACTGAACTGGTGTGTAAAAAGATTTTTTCATTTATTTTTTTCAAAATGGCGACCAGAAGCCATCTTGATAGTTTCATTCGTCAACTACATTAAAAAATAATATTTATGCAATATACAGGGCTAAAAATGCCTATTTAAAAATATAAAAAAGTAATTAAAATAGTCCCATACATTTTTTACTTATCGCTTATTTAATATTAAAATAATTTCTGTCACGTGTCCTAGTACCAAGGGGACACTGGCAACATTTTTTTCTTAAATGGATAAGGGGGTCATGTAGTACCTGGTTTTAGAGACCCTTTAATTATCTTCTTAACGCTAATTTGTTTATAAAAATCGGCTTAAATAGTGAAAAATCAAATTGGCTGGTAAGCCTAGAGCGGCTGGGCCGATTAAAAAAAAATGGGACGTGGAATAAAGAATTAAGGGCATTTAAAACAAGGTACTACATGATCATGCTTTAAATTTAGAAAAAAATGTTTTTAGTGCCCTTTTGGACGCCAAAAATAGTTAGAGTATTGCCCTATTACAAAAATTTTGTTCAACAAGTTTTGAAAACCGCACAGTATGTACAAACTAGAGCTAAACTTTAAACGCTTGTAACTCTAGAAGAAATCGGCCGAGGTGCCAGATGACCCCTCTTTTCCATTAAAAAACGCTATAGTGCCCTCTTGGCACTAGGCTACTTAACCGAAATTATTTTTATGCCAAATAGTAGTTTAAGTGACA
Organism: Listronotus bonariensis; assembly: GCA_014170235.1. NCBI lineage: Eukaryota > Metazoa > Arthropoda > Insecta > Coleoptera > Curculionidae > Listronotus > Listronotus bonariensis. The sequence goes on from JACEGR010000841.1 coordinate 76,155, forward strand.
CCCATTTACCCAAATTTTACTTAATCTCGATATCTTGTCTCATTCAAAAATGTAAAAGATAAAGGGATGAGGAAGGACTTTTAATATGCTCACTGTATGTACAGGGTGGCGCCTTTCGTTGACCTTGCAGGGTATATCAAAACCTAAAAGAGAACAAATCTGATTGAGCAATCTCGATTTCAATAGCTTAAACAAATTTAATGGTGAAAGCAAACCATGGCTAACTTGATTCGTTTTGGAGATACAAAGTGTTTTTCAAATTTTGTCAATTTGGCCAGGCACTTGTACCTCGCTTGATATTAGAGATAGAAGAAAAATGTAAAAAGAAGAAGTAATAAAAATTAAATATATAAAATGCGGTATTTTTTATGACCTTTAAGGATATATTTCTATTGGTAATAAAATATACAGGGTGTTCTATTTACAAAAACCCAACTTTGTGTTATAACTTTAAAATAAAAGTTATTGGAAAAAATGTAGGTACGCCACTGAATTCGACCTAAAATCCCTAAACACTTTTGTTGTTTATTATTTTTTCTCTATCTCTAATATCAAGCGAGTGCCTGTTAAAATTGACAAATTTTAAAAACGATCTTCAAAACGAATTAAGTTTGTCATGATTTGCTTTTCATGATCGAATTTGTTTCAGAAATTGAAATCAAAGGTTGCGCAATCAGATTTGTTCTATCTCTTTTAGTTCTTGCTTTAGCCCGTAAGGTCAACGACCAGGCGCCACCCCATGCTGCATATGTATGTTAAAATATAATGAATTTAATTTCAAAGAAGTTGTATCTTTGACCAATTAATCTAGAATTTTGAACACACGTTCTAATTTGTATGACAAATGCATGGTGAGCTATGTGACGCCATTCTAAATCGAACGGAGCCAAAATACCCAAGATGGGGGACTAATTCTTTTAATGCACAATGTAACTCAAAAAGTAAAGTGACGTCAATCAAAAGTTAATATGGCAGACTTTCAAATATGGCCGACTAGTTATTTTTATTGCACTTTTACAATAGGGGTATCAAATAAAGAGATTGCTAGGAATACGAAAGTAGGTAAACTTCGCTTGCTGTTATCTCTCTAAATCTTTTAATCGACTGGGTTTTTGGGGTCCTTGATAAAAATGTCTAATCGTATTACAAATAAACCGCCCTTGAATTTACCGGCAAAACGACCTCCCAACATTAATTCACTAAAAATAGGCTTTCCACTTATGCAACTACGCATGCAATTACTGCATGGGAACAATGAACACATGCATTAATGAGATGAACAGACCGAGAACTAAAAAGTAAAACTAAATTAAAATATAGCCAAATCAAGCTCTTATTAAAATGCACAAAAAAAAAAACGTTTACATTAAAATTTTCAGCTATCAAAAGATAAGCTTAATTTAACAATTCAAAATATATATATAATGAGCTTATGCCAAGATTTACTCTGTGTAGATAAACAAATCAAATAAATAACACTTATCAGATGGATTTTAACTTTTTGAAAAGTTTTCAAACTAAGTAAATACGAATGTGTTATATAAATTAAACAGCAGCTTATAAATTTACGGTCAAAAAATAAAACAAGACATTAAAGAAGCCTTTAATTGTTATATAACCGAAATGCAGCAAAACATTGGTCAGGACTCCAGGGTTTTCTGGCAATATTTAAAAAAATAAGAAAAATTTTGGGTTCTATTCCTAACAAAAATGCATTTGAATGGTAGTGAATACAAAAATGGTAAAGCTATTGTTGATGCTTTTGCTGATTATTTTGGTTCCAGTCTCATGAAAAATGTGTGGACTAACTTGCAGGATATTAATATTTTGGATAATTTCAGAATCACTCGAGGTGGTGTGTATTTACAAATGGGTTGACTATAGAGGATGTATATGTGATGCAATTAAATACCTAAAGGTTGAATAAAGCTATAGGGCCCTGATAATATTCCATCATACATTTTTAAAGGTTTAGTTGGCTTTCCTACTGTAAACCACTCAAAGTTTTGATACAATCTGGCTCTTAAAACACGCACTTTTCCAGATTTGTGGAAAGAAGTAAAAATTTGTACATTGTTTTGCTGAGAATGGCGATAGAACAGATATTTAAAAACCACAGACCTATCGCAATATTATCTGTCCCAGCTAAAATATTGAAACCATAATTTATAAAAATATCTCATCTAAATCAGTTTTTAGAAGAGTAACTTTATTCCAACATGGTCTTTTCTTTGATAATAGATCAACCCTATCAGTAACTTAATTAATATTAATAAATATATTATATCAGAAAATCTAGATAATAGATTTCAAGTTGATGTTATATAGGCACAGATTTTGCTAAGGCACTTTAATAAAGTATCCCATACTTGATACCTTTAGATAAACTACAAAAATGAATGGGGGCTTTCATCCCATAACTGGTAAAATGTCTCTTTCCATCATCCGGACAGTAGTGGCAACAGAGAAAGTGGTAATTAGAAGTGGCATCACCTCCACATATTTTACGGCTACCTCAGGTGTCCCTCAGGGCCCTTAACTCTTGTGGCCTCACTGTTGCTTTCTGCTACTTAGTCAGCAAGTATAGTTAAAGATATACTGTAAATTGCGGTGTACTTACTTATTCGCTGACCTACCCTTTAATTATACTCAAAAAATTAGGAATATTAACGATTTGCTCTAATAGTCCAGCAAAACTTGATAAATTCTAGTAGAATGGCACTAAATAAAATCGGTCTAAAATCTAATATAAAAAGAAGTGACATGCACTAGGTTATCATAAAAAGACAACCAATAAGAACTTTCTGGAGTTCAAAATGAATGCGCTGATTAGTCTTGTAATGTGCAAATGAGAGTGTGAGGACTCTTGATGAATCTTATCTGAAACAATGTTTTCATACTGTAATATTACTAAACAAAGCCACAAATGCATGAGTTTATCGCTTCCAGAACTAGAAAGAAGAATCTTGTAAAATACTATTTTTCCATAAGAATTGATATATTGGGATATGTGATAAATACATTTGGCAGGTTTGAACTCCATATGGAGTCCACAAGCAAGAAATTCATAACACAGGATGAAGATAAGCCAAATAAATTTCAGCAACTTACTTATAAAGAAACTATAGAACCATGATTTAAGATCCGTAGAAGAAATTCAATAATGTAAAGTACTCAACTAGAGATCAAAGGGAAGAATTTAAGAATTCCTGCTACAGTATTTTTGTAGGTAGTAATTCTTTATATACTACATTGATGATCCTTTTTATCCTTGTCAACACTTTATAACTCTATTACTGAATGTAAGGGATCCATATATTTTCCTACCTAAAGAATGCCAGAACCAATAACTATATACATCTCCAGTTTGGGTAATGCAGAAATGAATGAACTGCTGAGGTGAGGTTACTGGTCGCCAGCTTGGAACCAACTGGCAAAATAATAATAATGAATAAGCCCATCTGTAATTCAGTGAAGCGTATGCTCTTTTTCCTTACTGTAAGAGGGGGTTCAAAAACCACAGAGTTCAGGACAATTGGGTAAACAAATTAATAACAAGAATAATAAATAAAGAAATAAATAATGTAAATAATAATATGAAAGCTCTTTACTACAAAATGTTAGAACCAGGCCAAGAATAAAACAACTTTAAGACATAGGAACCCTTTTGAAAATCCGAGATATGGTATGACGACAGTCTGTCTACTGAAGATTGGTGTTGATCGAAGACTGCGTCCCTCTTTTACGTACAGCAAAAATTTAATAATGTTTGAATACAAGGTTTGGCAAGACGGCTGTACTGGTGGTGGCCGCCGTCCCAAAACCATACGCCTAAACATTTGGGTATTTGACTGAAGTGGTTCTCAGTGACTCTAACTTTACATTTAGTACAATGCTTGAAAATCAGGCGCAAAACATTATGTTTACACCTGTCTGGCAAGACGCGTTCACCTGAACCTAGACAGCTTGGAAACGACGGTAATTGATATGGCGGTTAAAGCGCCAGTTCTCCAGTATATGGTAAGCGGTTATCTTCGTGGGGTGGACTCGTCAAAAAGAACCTGTCAGCGAAGTTTTTTTTGGTACTTTTATCATGAATGCGTGAAGCTATTACATCTCAGATATGACCTATCAGGTCACGTGGCACGCCTGATAGGTGCTTTATGCAAAATATTTATTCTAAGAATAATTTTAGCAAAAGCTTATAAATAATGGTTTTAAGTTGAGATTCTATGGAAACAAGTGAACAAGATTTTTATTTTTTTAAAGATGGTAATACCAATGAAGTTTAAAACCTGAAGGTAATGATTACAGCTGTTTGATTATATAGATTTAATAGATCAAATATTCTTATGAGATTTACATGAAAAGCACCCGCAAGAATAAACATACACCTCTTTGTAATTACAGTGAAAAAAATCCGCAATATATGTTGCTATGACAAAAGGCTGCCATTTAATGATTTTTAAATTTTTTTCAAACTCACTTTACCAATACTTGTACTCTCTCGAGTGGCAAATAGTTTCATCCATTCATACAAATTACATTTTTATTACCCCGCAATAAAACAGGATGTGGTTATCCTACGATTGAATGGTTATGCAAATTGATGCTTCATTATAGTAATTTGCAGAATTGTTTACAAACAAACTACACAACATAAAAATGTCATATAGTGTTATTATTATCAAACAATGTTGGTAAACTTATTATGTAGTTTTTTAATAAATATACTAATATTTTAAATACGATATTTGGTATGCTTAATAAAATTGATCCGCAAACTTGTTATAACGAAAAGATTTAATTTAATTTTAAATATTTATTAGCTTGGTAACTTTCGAGTAAAAATGATTTTTTTATCGGTTAACGTGACGATAAAGTGCTTAAAAATTGGTAATTTTTTAAAGGTTTCAGCTCGTATGCTACACCTCGAATTTTCTTGTTAAAATGCCAACTTTCATCTCATTTGGAAGCACATGCACACTCAAAGCAATATGCCATAGGTAAACGCACACATAAAATAAACCAAAGGATAAGTTTTCTTTGACTTTCCTAGATTATTTCTTTTAGGTCATGTGTCACGAAATTGATAATTTGGCAGTTGGCGAGAATGCACAGGACTGCAAATGAACTTGGTTAACCTGGAAATTAAAAAAAATAGATACGGCGGCATCTCCAACTGAAACTGAGTCACCTCCTAGAATTTGGGTTTTTATACCCTTAAAAGTTCCTAAAACATTATAAACAAAATAAATAATGTGTTAATGTCGGCTAACCATTCTACACTTTTGTTGACTCCAATCGTGTCCCTTGCGCTTAAAAATGTAAAATGTTTATGTATGTGCTGAAATAAAATTTTCTCAACAAAATCGTATTATTTGCTTTATAAATAAAGATATAGATTTAACTACTAAAATATTTTTACATGGGTAAATCTTTAAAACTGATTGAGATACCTTCATTAACTATACGCGGAGTATTTTAAAATGGTAACGCGGTGTAATTTTCTCGGTGAAATGTGGGTATGTCCTGTAGCCTAAAAGTTGTGCAATTTGATGAAATACAAAATCTTTGTCCCACTCTTAAAAACATTTTTAATTATTCTTGTTTCGATAGATCTGCTCTTCGAAGGGGATCCTGTAGGACCCGATTAGGATTTATTTCCTAATAATCGATACATTTCTCTAGATTTTTTTAAATTTGTCCTAGTACACCTACGACCTGCGTTGGTCCCATGCATCACCACAAAAAAATGTTAGGGATATTATAACTTAACTTTTCAACTGAAATTTCCCACCAACACGCTTTTGTCCAGCCATTTTGTCTACCATCGACCAAAACCAAAAACTGTCTGTCACTCCTCGATGACAATTCCTTCTTAACACCTGCAACGACTGATTTATTATATGTACTCCTGGAGTTACCGTGAGTTTTGGGAATTAAACTTGCTACATTTTTGTAACTAATTTTGGTGATGGATTGTTTATAATCGTATAGGTTTCCCTTAATCGAAAATGGTTGATATTGTAAACCATTCTCTATTAAAATGAAGAAAAGCACCAAAGCTAAAACCTTCTAAACTCCCACGAACTCGTAACTGCATACCCTGCAGTCACTATTAAGGGTGTTACATGTTGCTGCAGTGGCGACGGTAGTTGAATTGTATATTGACGATTCTATTAAATGTTTCAGCGTAATAATCTTGTCGCAAATATTACCACCGTCTCAAAAAAACAGACTGTTTACTTTTGTAACGTAAATTCAGATCGGGATTACAAACGCCTATTAAATATATAAAAAGTCCACAGATGGAAATTATGGAGCTAGTACATGCACTAGTGGCTTCAATGGAGTTTCACTGAACGAAAAAAATCTTTATTCAAATAAATTGTCGCATGGAGCCTAGGTATTTTTAAAAACTTCTAAATGATCAACCCAATCATTACACCTACCTTAGACGCGACTTTTGATGCCGGCAAAGTAGAAGATGTGGATAGCTAAAAATTAGGTTTTTTTACAGTTGACGTTAGCAGGTCAGTAACTTTGAATGTACTTAAAACATGATATTTTATATGAACCCCTGAATAAGAATATTATAGAGAAGTGGTTTTAACATATCCAGCATTTCTCAAAGAAATCGTTCATTAACGTAGATGACCTTTTAAAGAGGCCAACTCTTTTTTATTTTTAAATGGCTTGGACTAGTAATGAAATAATACTCGTTATTTGTTTTGAATTATGTTGGGTAAGTTAATCCAATATTGTTATTTGTGGTACTATTCTCAGTGTTGTAGACTGGTTCCTGGTAATTTTTTGAACACTGCGGTACTTTTTAATATCCGGCCAGTGCCTACTCAAGCTATTTGCATAAGTACCTTCGATTTCATCCAAATTACTTGATTTGCAACCGTACGTTGAGTTTATTTCTTCTTATATAGATCAAAATTAAAATGCTTTATCCAAAACTTTACCAGAACCAACCAGTAGTAGGCCATAGTGTCTTAGTGCCTCTAAGACGATCTATTTACTAGAAATAGTCTTTTACCTCAAAAGTGCTTAACGCAGTAGCACTCAAAATAAATATTAAAAATAACTCTAATATTCTTATTTGATTTAAACACAATGTTTCATTTCTATAATGCCAAATATTTCTTTAATGCAAGCTACCAAAATAAGATGTCAAGGAAACTATCTTTCAAATAAGGCTCATAAACTAAACATAAGGTAACGCAGATTCTGTGCCATTCACTTTTGGAACCATCGTTTAGCTTCATATTAAACACAATTTAAATGCGAAGAAAAAAAATCGCATGTAATGACGTTGCTATCTTATCTGGAATACCCATGGCATTGGTTCTAAAACATTTACAAGCCAAAATAGATAAATATAAGAAGGTTGTTTCAACTTTGTTGTTTACGGCCTTTGGTAGGCAAAAAACTGAGTCTCAAAAGTAAGAATGGTCTAGCATGATGATCCTTATAATTGAAGCTTTAAAAAGTTAACGTAAAATTAGGATTAAAACGCCGGCAGAATGAAGTAGAAGAATCAAAGAGTCTTTCATTTTGCCGTCTCATGCAAACCTTCATTAAGGTAAATGGTCTGGCAAGGCGTTTATTTTTACTGGTCATCCATAAAATTTCCTAACACTTTTTCTTTGTATGTTTGAAGCCAGGATTAAAGTATGTGTATATCTGAAACAATTTTGAACTCCTGAATAAATGGATCGCATTGAACCCTTATACGGTGCCTCTGTTTTAGATTTTATCGGACGCAAAATAACCAGGTTTCAAATCCTTTCAAGTTGATCGAAGAAAAAGAATATAGAAGCGGTAAAAGAGGAAGAGAACTTTAGTCATTATTTTGTAGTATGTTTTTAAATCATTTTATCTTATTAAAAAGATGTGGACAAAATAACTTAACCCTAAACTCAACTCAAGGAACGACCGCTTTGGCGATATATTAGCAAGCGCATTATTAAGGTTCTTTCTTCGCTTATGACCTGCTTTACTTGACTGCATACTTTTATCTTTTAAACCTTCTTCAAACCAAAATATTGCACAAATTGAATCGATAGCACTAAACTTAATCCAACTCGCTTGAAATGCTTAGGACTTGAGGCAACTTTTCTTGTCAGTGATTAGGTATTTTTCGAATTGATCTGGCTGAACTTAGCATGAACGCGATGTACGCATGTTAATGAGCTTATAACTTTTGAAAACAATTTTTTTAATGTATACAGGGTTGGTTAAAATAACATGAAATTATATTTTGTATGGATCGGCCTATACGCGTTGTTAAATTTATTTTTGCATCTTAATACCTTTTTGTTATGAGTTGTTTAAATATATATATATATATATATATATATATATATAATATATATATATATATATATATATATATATATATATATATATATATATATATAAATATATATAAATATATATATATATATATATATATATATATATATATATATATATATATATATATATATATATTTAGGAAGAAAGCTAATTTAGGACAGAAGCAGACAATTGGCTAATTCGCCCATAATTGCTTAATCTATACTAATACATAAAGAGGTAAAGTTTGTAACTTTGTTTGTTTGTAGCCGCTAATCTTTGGAAGTACTAAACCTATTATTAAAATTCTTTCACAGTCTGAAAGCCACACTATTTTGAAGTGTTATAAGGTATATTTTACTATGATTAAACAAAAAGTTTGGATATTACCGCCCAACGAAGTGGGCACTGGTCCGCTAGTTTATTAATAAAATAAATGTTAATTTTGAAGGATGGCTTTTTAAAAGGACTTCTTCTAACATTAAAAAAACCATGGTTAAAAAAGTGAATTTAATAATATACAGGGTGTTTACATAATAGGCGGAAATATTAGAATGGGCGATTCCTTGTTTTTATACACATGGGTCCGAAATTCACAGTTTTCAAGATACAGGGTGATATTTTTTATTATTATTTTAAAAAATATTAACTGGATTCTTTTAAAATTTGGCAATATCATTTGCTGTACTAAGAGGCTAATTTAGCCAAAAAAGATTAAAATTATATGGCCAGTGGCGTCTTGGGAGCATCATTGCAAATATTATTGGAAGAAAAAATGTATGCATGTGCCTTTTTTGCAACAATAATGTTTGCTGTTTGATTAAGCGTCTAAAAATACAACTTTTTACCCTATATATTTTTTTGTATTTTACTTTGTATGCCTGAAAAAAAATAAAAACGGTTTTATTGCATGCCAATGGACCAATTGATTTATTAATTTTTTCTACAAAAATACAATTCCTCTGGAAAACAAAATATCAAAATCATTTTTAGGAAAGTGTATTAGTGCAACAAAAGCTACAAAAAATGTTGGAAAAGTCCACCATTCATTTCTGTACACCTTATTATTTCTTTTTAAAAATTTATCACCCTATATTTTAAAAACTATGCATTTTAGACCCATATAAAAACTATATAATATATTATAACAAGGAATCGCCCATTATAATATCTCCGTTTATTTTCGAACACCCTGTACATCTGCAAAACGGAGCAGACATCAAAAATGTTTATTTGCAATGTATTACCGAATACCACAATACTTTGACTACTTTATATTGATAATAAATACCTACTAACTAACTCTCTTTTCTCCACGCGACTGCAGTCAGAGTGCTGAAAAGGCACTTTCGGCATGTGTTGAGAACGCTATTTTTTGTACGAGCGTAAGGGAAAACTTAAAAACCAAATTTCATTATTTTCTTCTTATTATTTTAATACAATGCTACCTAATACCCTACTTATACGTATTAATAATGTTTGGTAAATGAAAATTCTTCATTGTCGCAAATCTCTAAAAATTTTGTTCAAAATGTATGTACTTTTTCGCACTAATGCGAAAAAGTAGCGTGGAAGGGAAGTGTGAAAAATAAGTGAGGGAAAAATACCTTTTCGCACTCAGTGCGGAAAAGTTACACTTATAGAACTAAAATGCGTGCGGAAAAGTGAACTTTTTCGCACACGAGTAGAAAAATATTTTTGATAAATACCAATTTTAGGACGGGCCAAACAATTAGCTAATGACCCATATTTGTTTAATTTATTAAAAATAAATACATATTTTTATTATATAGGGTTTGTTTTAATAATTGGTAATTTGTTCTGCAACAAGTATATAAAGTGATACATTTTGTGCATGTGGTACACAATAGATATATTTTTTTCTACGACTGCTATCAAAAGTGTCTAGAATTGCACGTCAAACAGGATTTGAAAATGACTAATTTCACATAATGTATGATGTCAACTTGTAAGTATTAAGCAGTCAAAAATATTTTATTTTCTCACGGCGTATATAAAATTTTTGCACAGTCCTGTCAAAAGTTAAAAGAATAAAAATAATAAAAATCACATATTATTCCTTATTTTATGCTTCTTATGCTGTCGAAGAAAAGTATCGGGTGCAACACGTTTATAACTGGCTCTTTGCACACTTCGTAGTACTCGCCTACGGCTCGTGCATATTTGTGTGCAAAGAGTCTTTTTCAAAACTTGTTTCACAATATACTATTTTCTACGACCAAATAAATTTTATAATTTTATTCACTAAATCATTTGAACTTATTGTACAATTTGTACTAACGTTTTATTTACAAACTGTCAAATGTTTAACAACAAAAGAAGTTAAGGCGGAGTTTATGGTAACTTTATCTTTTCGTTTAGTTGATGTCGCGTTTACTGTAACATTGCATACATATTTAAATAAATATTAGAATGCTAGGTAAATCACCTTTAGATATCAATTAAAAAGTCCAGAATTTCTTATTGGTCGTTAAAAAAATATTTTCTTTTAGCTAAAAATTTGGGGTTAATCATAAGTCAGTTAAAATTATTTTAACCTTTATTTTGTGTCCACTTTTTTGTGTCTATAAAGAAAATGGTTCCTTGTAAGTGTTTTAAATATATTTTTAGCACGGAAAATCAATTCTAATTGCCCTGAAGAAGGAAATAAATTTTTCGAAACGTCGGCAAAGTAGAAAACGTATTTTCTTTAAATCTTGAGCCTTCACCCATCAACTTAAACTATAAAGTTAATCATATTGTTTTTTTGTTCCATTATTTTATTTTAAAAAAATTTATACCTGAAACTATTAACAAATTATTCTCATGGTCACATAGGTGAACATATTGATCCTCGCCCTCGCCTTGCAAGTGAACATTAATAACAGTAAATCAGTTACAATATTATTACCGCCCGATGAACCAAGCCGCTTTATATGAGGTTAATTGAATCTAAATTACCATAAACTGGGGTCAAATTTGAATTGGGTATGTGCAGGACGAAGCTTTTAGTGCGGGCAATATAATTATTTTATATGACTGAATCAGAACCAACCAAGTTTTTAAACGTTTTTTGCATTACAACAGCATACAAGGTGTATTTTTTTTCTTGTACGTAAAATAAAATTAAAAAACAAGTTACCATACATTACTTTCTTACTTTTTTTAGTTTATGTTCAAAAAAATATTTAATATTATTATTATTATTATTATTATTATTATTTTGATGCATCTTTATATACTTAATACAAATTTTTCAAAACTAACTCTATTTTTAAATTGGTATGACCAAGAAATTGATATTATACCGTAGTAAAAAAAAAGTACGTAACACGTGCATAAACTACCTCTATTTTGAATATTCCTCGCATATTCATATATGATGCAGGTCGGCGCAGCTAGCGGACCGGACGTTTTTTGCATAGGTATGGTTCCGAGGACCGCGGCAGGCAGCAAGCCGCCGTCGCAAGAGCCAGGGGCTCTATTCCACTATTCATAAGCGCCTTTTTGTTTGCGTTTTATTAGTTTTTCTTTATTTCCTCTAGGCTATTATGAAAACAAAAAGGTCTTCGTTCGTGCATAGCTACCTTTACAAATTGGCGAACAACACCGCATTAAAATTTGAAATATGACAGATTTGTCAAAGTCAAGCGTACTTTTCATCTTATGCAAACTCATAAATAGTAAAGTTTGATACCCAATTTTGATTTTATTACTAAAGTTAAAACTCATTTAAAAGAATCCAAAGATCTTTGCGGTGTAAACTAGGCTATCAGTCAGTAGGTAGCTAACCCACAATACACCACAAAACAGAGAGAGTCCTGAGTCAGTTCTGCAATACACCACAAAATACAAAAGCAATACACCAAAGTCAGAGCACATTGTTATTTTGCTCTGCCAAAGTTAGCATTCATTTCAAGTTAGAACATTTTAAAATTATTCCCATTTTATGAAAAATATTAAAATTCGTTAAAAATGATGTTTTCCACTGTAAACAACGTGTTGAAAATGCTCTGGTTTATTACCTAGTAGTAGTTTTTTTGTCTAAATATGAGGCATCAAGAAAGGTAGAAAAAAAGGTGAGTTTAAATGCTTTATATTTATATTTGTTTCCTTTAACATTTTTGATATTTTTAGCTTGTAACAGAGACTGCAAGAAACATATAGTCCTTTAATGACACGGCAACTAATCCAGGAAACCCATGAAATGCATCAAAACTCAAGACCATGTTTAGATAACAGACAAAGAAGGTCCTACAAAAATACCCCATAAAATTTTGCCTAAACAATGTGTTGCTGCACTGATTAATAACTTGCCTATTGTTAATTTTAAAATGAGTGCACTTGAATATGGAAAGGTATTCTTTCATTGCTGTTTTACTTAAATGGAAGAACAAAAGCAATTGTGAGTAAAATTTGCATTAAAAGTATACTAATATTTTCATAAAATTATTTCAATCATCCGTGAGATACCGTCCCAGTTTCTTTAAAAAGATATTTACTTTTACTTTTTGTATTTGTGTCTTTTCTTGCTTTTACCAGTTCACAGCTCGAAAACCCTTACGTAACTAAACCTTACCCAAAGCAATGATCTTTTCATAGGAGCAATATTCTCTTTTACTTAATGGCTTTTAACCTTTCTTTTATAATTTATATACTCTACAATGTCCTAAGTTAACCCTGCTTATGCTAAAAGTTAAAATAATGCTCATTAAACTCGTATTAATGTTTATAGAAAACCCTTACGTAACTAAACCTAACCTAAACCAATGATCTTTTCATAGGAGCAATATTCTTCTTTACTTAACGAAGTGACTAGGCGCACGTTGATGTGCCGCGATTATTTTTTACCGGACACGTGTATGACGTCACTATTGTCTACTATCCTTATTTTTACTATATTCTCCTTCTTTGCACAAAATTCCTGATATAACATTAAAAAACCTTTTTAAAAACCTGATTTTTACTGATTATAAGCCTTTCTTTATTAATATAATAAAAGGTTTGCTTTAAATCAAGTCGCCATGTTTGAAACCACTATACACATAGGTGTATGCATGGTTGCAGCGTTTTGGGCGTAAAAAAATTAGAATTTAATAAAAACGTGTAAAATAACTAAAAAGAGGTTTTTAAGGATGTTCATAAAATATTGTATGTCAATTTAGTGTTATATCAAGAATTTAGTGCAAAAGAAGGCGGAATATAGCCAAATTAAGGATAGTTTGAATTTCAACTTTGATGATGAATAATGGCACGCTCAGTAGTGACGTCATACACGTGCCCGGTAAAAATAATCGCGGCACATCAACGTGCCCCTAGTCACTTCGTTTACTTAATGGCTTTTAACCTTTCTTTATAATTTATATACTCTACAATGTCCTAAGTTAACCCTGCTAATGCTAAAAGTTAAAATAATGCTCATAAAACACGTATTAATGTTTATAGAAAAACCTACATTTGCTTACTTAAACCTGAAATTTGTATTTTTAATTTTTAGGTGACTGCCAGATTGTAAAATTATTTGTACTATACGGAAAACACTAGAAAGTGTGTGGATTTTATTGGTTTTTCAAGCTGGTGTATTATTTAGGAAATATATTTTATATAAACTGGGAGTATTTTCAAGAGCTTATCAGCAAAAATATTCCAGGACAAAAACTTAGTATTTATAAAAACAATGTTTATTTACTTCAATGTACTTTTTTATTGTAAACCTAAGAATTAAAATAAAGGCAACAAACAAATATTGTTTATTTTTATTATTTCTTACAAATTACAGAAGCTTGGTAATTTATGTGTGAGTCATGTTGGGCATTATTATTTTGATTATTATCGATCATTTGATTTGATTGATTGATTCTTGAACTATTATGCAATTTTGTCTTCTGGCATGGTCCTAAGGGATATTCGTAGTCTTCTAGAGTCCTACAAATAAAATTATTATTAATAAATGAAAAAAGAAAACAACTAGCAATAAAAGGTTTTGATAATTTAGGTACTCTTTGTTTAAAATCGTGCAAGTAACAAATATGTTTTGCTATCTTTGGGTACCTATTTATTTCAACTAATAATAATTACCGATATGTACTGACAATTTATAGTAATTCTCTTGAAAGGGAGCAACTATGATTTTGCCCAATATCAAAAACATTCCTATTCTCACTATATTCCCCGTCTTTTTGCACAAAATTCTTAATATAACAGTAAATTAGAACATACTATTTAATTAAGCAGCAAAAAGAAAATAACCAGCCCCTTTTTTATTATTTCTGTGCCCTGTATATCAAATTTGGTCAAAATGGGGGTTGCTCCAACTTTCGAAACAATTACCCAATTTGCATAAATAAGACAAATATTTTTAGAATATTACCTTTTTAAACTAAAAAGAAATTTACCATAAATGTTTTTTCTAAATATGAGTTTACTTTAGTTAACTTACCTTGTGATATTTTAATGTAGTTTGCTAATCTCCATTTCCAGTCTTTGTCCTAATCTAACATTCGGTACAAGTACCTAACACTCAATAAAGGCCTTTTAGAAAGTATAAATGGAAGATGGTGTAAAAGTTATATGCAATAACTTGTTAGTTACTTTTCCAAAGCAATAAGTAATTTTTCATAGTTTTTCTTTTCAATCTATATTTTACAACTGACATATTCATTTTACTCCAAATGACCTTCAGGTTAACGCTTTCACGCACTTTTGCGCTTTTGCGCCGACGGAGCTGCAGGAGATCGCTTCACGAACCTTTTTGGTTATAGGTTATGTGATTTAGAAACTATTTTGCTTACAAATGATTATTCTGGCTGCGGAGGAAAATGTTAATTATTTATTTGCTTCTTGTATTTCAATTAAAGTGTATACTTTGTTTTTAATAGCTTAGTTAACTGATTTTTTCAACTTTAATTTCACATTAAAGGAATTTTAGGTTATGTTATGACTTTGAATTTTGTCAGATATCAGATGGTAATGCAGATTTCTGTTTTATGACCGCCTGTTTTAAAAACAAGTGAAGGTTATTCGTTCGTTAAAAAAACAGATGAAGGTTATACGCTCCCGGAACGAATACGTTCAGCGAACGAATGAGTTCAATTTAGCAGAATTGAGCCCCAGAGCCATTCATATACCAGCAACGGTACTTGTTACTTCCCAAGACGAACGCAAAATATGAATGACTGTGGCGCTTGCGTCAGCGGTTAGCTGCTTGCGGCGGTACTTGGAATCATACCTTTAAGGTACCTTTGATTCTGATCATCGCGGCAGGCTACTAACCGCTGACGCAAGCGCCAGAGCCATTCATATGTCGGGTATATGGATCTAGAGCTCGCCGTCGGTGATTAGTTGCCTACCGCGGTGCTCGGAACCGTACCTTTATACTAATACCATAAAGGTAAGGTAAAATATTTTAAGCCGAATTCGACAATGTAAAACACTACAATACTGCATTTTTATTAAAAAACCATAATACATAATGTGGGTAAATACCTATTTTTTTTCTTTTTTGATACTTAATGGCTTACATTGCAATTTACCGTAGTTGCCATGAAAACCTCAGCAAGTAAATAAAATATTTTGTTGGTTAATCAATTGCTTTCGTGCCTTTATAGGTTTGAAAAATAAAGAAATTGGTTTGTGTTTATGATTTCCTACAATTTTAAAATAATTTTAGGTAAAATTTTGAATTACCAACAAAAATTATTTAAACACCAAATTTAAATTAAAAATGTTTGAAAATTGGAAGATAAATAAATAAAGCAACGTTTTATTTTTAAAACTTTTATAGGCACGAAAGCATTTGTTTTCACAGCAACATACCTTATTTTGCTAATGTATTCATAGCAACTACGATAAGTGGCGATGTACCCCATTTGGTATTAAAAATAATATACAGGGTGTTCAGTTAAGGGTGTACACTATCTATATCTCAAGAACCCTTGACCTCAGCCAATTGGCAAAAAAAAATTATAACAAAAATGGCAACGAGGAATCGTCCAAAAATATTTTTAACTTTGCAATGTGGCCGTAAGAGGGCGCAACTGTCAAAATAATAATACAAATTTAAAATTAGACCAAAATTTCCAAATTAAGATATAAGTTTGATAACGCCATTGGAAAGCTGAGTAAATTTTCTATGAATTCGGCTTAAACCAAATTTTAATTGGATCAATAATAAGGATGGGGAAAACAAATGAATGTTGTCATATTTAAATCGCTATATCTTGAAAACTTCTTAACCAATTTTAATGAACAAGGTGTCATATGAAAGGATAATTTCATCTTTTTTAATAAACTTTACAGTGACATAAGTTAGTTTTAGAAAAATAAGTTAGATGGCGCTGTTCGCTGTTGTTAGAGTTTTCCTCAATTTTTTCTAAAATATCAAATGGATCGGTATGCTTTACCTTACAAATTGTAAGAGTGAATAATAAAATCTACATTTCGGCGAAAACCGCATATCGATATCTTTATTCGTTTTGGAGTTATTGCCAAATAACTGGTGATAATAGAAGCAAAAACAAAAAAACGAGTTTAATGTAGTTAGTATCTAACAAATAAATGAAATATGGATTTAATTATAGCATATAAAAGGTCTGCTTAATATCCAGATTAAAAAAGTTAACTGACTTGAACTAATTGTAACTAATATCGAACCACGAGGTAATGCGTTCTTATTTTTTATTTGCCTTCTTGTTCTGTCACAGCCAGCCATGAAAAACAATAAAAACATTGCGTCTAGTTGTCATGGCAATAAAAGCAGTAACTGTCATTTTGATTTGTTTGTTGTCTTGTCAAAGTAATTTTTCTTCTTATTTCCGCTATTAAAGTAAAAATGCCGCTTACAAATGAAGAAGCATTTCATATGTTACGTGTGTATTTTGAGTGTTTTCAAAATGCAGCCAGAGCTTCAAGAGAGTATGCTTTGCAGTACCCTAATCAGGCGCATCATTCCAGGCACGTGTTTACTCGTTTAGCAAGGCGACTTAGAGAAACCACATTCGGCTCAAATAAGGTATCGCAGAGTCAGAAATGAGACGAATATCATAAACGTTTTAGCTTATATCAATGTTGATCCACATGCTAGTATTCGCGAAATTTCCAGGGATTTGGGACTTTCAGTTGGTTCCATTCATAAAATATTGACGGATTTTAACATGCATCCATATCATATTGTTTTGCACCAGGCTTTACTGGACACGGATTTCGACAACCGCTTAAATTATTGTCATTGGCTTCTTAACATGATAAGGGATGATCGTCGTTTTTTGGATAAAGTGCTATGGACGGATGAAGCCTCATTTACCAGCAATGGTACAGTTAACCTACACAACATGCATTACTGGAGTGATAATAATCCTCACTGGATGCGTGAAGTTGACCATCAACATCGTTGGACAGTGAATGTATGGTGCGGAATTGTTGAAGGAAAGATTATCGGCCCTTTTATCTTTGATAGAGCTCTAAATGGTGAATTATACCTTCAGTTTTTAATTGATGATATGCCACAGTTATTAGAAAACGTGACCCTTGCGACAAGAAGAAATTTATGGTTTCAACACGATGGGTGTCCTGCCCATTTTGCAAACCAGGTGCGTCACTTCCTTGACCAGCAATTCCCTTTCCGGTGGATTGGAAGAGGAAGTTTATTTCCTTGGCCAGCTAGGTCTCCGGACTTAACTTGTCTCGATTTTTATTTATGGGGTAGAATAAAAGATCTCGTTTACAAAACTTGACCAACAACACGAGAAAATATGATTGAGAGAATTAGAATGGCTATAAACAGCATCTCCGTGGCGGAAATTGAAACTGCTGTATCGTCAACACAACAAAGGCTGCACCGCTGTATTCAGAATGATGGAAAGCATTTCGAACACACCAAATAAGTGCCCAATTTTTTTCAGAATTTTGTTTTTGTTACTTGTTACCTGTTGTCTGTTGTAAATTGTCTTTTATATTGACATGTTGTTAATTAAAATTGGTTAAGAAATGTACACAATAAAAATAAAATAAACTCGTTTTTTTGGTTTTGCTTCTATTATCACCAGTTATTTGGCAATAACTCCGAAACGAATAAAGATATCGAAATGCGGTTTTCGCCGAAATGTAGATTTTATTGTTCACTCTTACAATTTGTAAGGTAAAGCATAGCGATCCATTTGATATTTTAGAAAAAATTGAGGAAAACTCTAACAACAGCGAACAGCACCATCTAACTTATTTTTTAAAACTAACTTATGTCACTGTAAAAGTTTATTAAAAGAGATGAAAATATTCTTTCATATGACACCTTGTTCATTAAAATTGGTTAAGAAGTTTTCAAGATATAGCGATTTAAATATGACAACATTCATTTGTTTTCCCCATCCTTATTATTGATCCAATTAAAATTTGGTTTAAGCCGAATTCATAGAAAATTTACTCAGCTTTCCAATGGCGTTATCAAACTTATATCTTAATTTGAAAATTTTGGTCTAATTTTAAATTTGTATTATTATTTTGACAGTTGCGCCCTCTTACGGCCACATTGCAAAGTTAAAAATATTTTTGGACGATTCCTCGTTGCCATTTTTGTTATAATTTTTTTTTTGCCAATTGGCTGAGGTCAAGGGTTCTTGAGATATAGATAGTGTACACCCTTAACTGAACACCCTGTATATTTATATAATGAATATTTTTTATAAGAAATTATAGTAAGTGTCGTAGTGCTTTATGTCGTTGGATTCGATTTAAAATACTGCATTTGGAAATATTATAAAAGTAATAAGGTCCTATTTTAGTACAGGGGCAAAAAAATTAAAAAATTAGGTTCAAAGCCCTGTATTAAAAAGTTTAAAAAGATAAAATCGATGTCGTATTTTTCGTAAAGTATAAGGACTAATTTAAGGATAATCATGGTACTCAGATAAAAAATGTAAACTTAATTTAAAAATTAAATTTGACCTAATATTATTTTAGGATATTGTACTGCGACGTTAAATGGTCTGTGGAATAAGGAAAATAAAAAATATACAGGGTGTCCCAGTTAAAAATTATAAGTTCCAATTATTCCGGTGAAACCCTAAGTCGTACAAGCTTATACATGTACAGGTCTGGAAAATCGTTATCGAACCATTGGGATTAACAAGTGGAAAAAGAAAAAGCGATCTTGCCTTAAGATAGAAAGTAACGGAAAATAAGATATTCCCCATGTTTCAAATGCAATGATGCCATATGTATTTATACGCCCACTTTCCTGCAGTAGTGGGGTACATCAACGCCAGCGCCGGTCAACGCGACCGTCGCCGGGCCCGAGCATTTGGAGAGAGTTCAGTTGCAAGCTGTTTGGGGTATTGCAAACTACGGCGCTTTCTTTTTAAAATGTTGGTTTATACCGTTGAACAAAGAGTTCAAATTATTAAGTGGTACTATGCCGGTAATTCAGCAGAAGAAATAATCGGGAGATTTGCATTTTTATTTGAAGGAGGTCCTGTGCCTGTTAAAAGTACAATTTTAAAAATTATAAGTAAGTTTGAAACCAGCGGCTGTTTACAAAATTGTAGGAAATGCATGTGTAATGATGAGGTGCCGCCTGCACCTCCATTAACCGAGGAACGGCAAGTCCGTGAGACTGCTGTTTGCAGTTTAGCCGAAATTAATTTTCCTTGTAATAGTACCAAAATTTCTGAAGAACTTGATATTGAATCTCGAACAGTTAGGAATATTCTGAAACGAAACAAATACCATTGCTATAAATTGCAATCTAGTCAAGAGATTTTTCCTGAAGACTATGAAAAACGTATGGTGTTTTGTGAGGATATGATGGAGAGGGCCAATGCTAATGACACATTTATCAAAAATATTCTCTTTACTGATGAATCATCATTTCCCTTGCATGGTCATCACAACCCTTCTATCGCTGTAGGTTACTCGATAGAAAACAAGCACATCACTATCCCTCTCAGAACACAATACCCTCAAAAGGTGAACGTGTGGGCTGGCATTTTGGGCGATAATATTATTGGCCCTTTTTTTATTGAGGGAAATTTAAATGCCAACAAATACTTGAATCTTTTGAGAAATCAGGTTATTCCAGCTGTTCAGGCTCTCAATGTCAATTTTGAAGATATTTGGTATCAACAAGATGGTTGTCCGGCTCATAACGCCAGGGAAGTTCAACAATTTTTGGGAGTCACGTTTCCAAATCGTATAATCAGCGGAAGAGGTACCATAAAATGGCCTCCTAGATCACCAGATCTGGCACCAAATGATTTTTTCTTTGGGGACATGTTAAGCAACAAATTTATAGGCATCGTCATGAACGTGCAAATGACTTAGATGAGCTCCGCCAAAAAATTAGTCAGGTTCTTATAGGAATAACACCTGAAATACTTGAAAACACAAGAACCGAATTCTATAACAGGTTGGGATATTGTCTTGCACAAAATGGTGGTCTCTTTGAGAACCTTATAAACTAAGATTTTAAAAAGTATTAAAGTTTTTATAAGAATTTTTTTAGAAATACTTTTATGTTCTTTATTTTTTTAGAATTATATTTTTATTTTTAAAATTATTTGTTTATTCTTTCTTTCGGAATTGCTTTTAATTTTGTTTAGCCCCAAACGGCAAAAAAGCTCTTAAAAATGGCAGTATTTGATGCATTCAAAGCAATAAATTCATCAAATACCAAAATATTTAATAGTTACGTAAAAAATTATCAAAATATGTGAAGCAGTAACATCCTCCACGCGTGCAAAGAAGCAACTGCGTGCTCGAGCTCGAGCTCGATCAGCCATAAACAAAGCGAGCGCGTTGGCGCAGTGGTGGGGGAGAAAGCAAGGGGAACGGGCGGGGAAACACCTCATTCTGTTTCAGTCGAACTCATGTGATTTAGTAATCTCCCTTTTCTTCGGCAATATGTTTCCGCCCACTGTAATTACAGCCCCACTCTTTTGTGCCGTAGCAGGATACGAAATCCAGACGAGAGCGTCTGCGGTACGTAGATGTCGAGTACAGGGTTGCCGACTTGCCTTAACTTTCGGGGTAAAATTAAAATAATAATAGTAATAAAAATGTTATTAAACCTTTTTTACTTTATTTTTGTGATTTTAGAATGTAATTGTATAATGTACATTTAATTTTTAAAATTTAAGGACTTTCAGGAAACATGAAAATATCAATTTAGGGATTTTTGAACTAGGTTTGGGGACAGATTTTTTCGGAGTCGGGTCGACTAGAATCCTTTAAAATTTATTTTTACTGGCAAGTCGTTTGCTGTGTTGCAAACTGCTGCTGATCCTGCTTAATTTAGATTTTTTTTAAGTTTTGGTCAATATCGTTGACACAAAGTTTAAATTATTAAGTAGTACTATGCTGGTAATTTAGCAGAAGAAATAATTAGGAGGTTTGCATTATAGGTTTGGTCTTGTACCAGCGAAAAGTACAACTTTTGAAATTATTATAAAAGTTTGAAACCATCGGCTGTTAACGAAATTGTAGGAAGTGCATGTGTAATGATGAGGTGCCACTTGCACCTCCATTAACTAAGAAACGACAAGTCTGTGATACTGCTGCATTTTCTCCCTTTTTTAAAAATTTCCGTCCCGCAGTATTGCGCCCTGGTGCCTTGCACCACCCGGTAGCATATCACCTCAAATGCTTGAAAACCAAAGAGAACCGAATTTAATAAATTGAAATATTGTCTTGCTAAAAATTGTGGTCTCTTTCAGAACCATAATAATAAGATTTTAAAAGAGTTTCCACATTGTATAAACATTTCCGTTAGAAATACTTTTATGTTCTTTTTATTTTTTAGAGAATATTTTATTTAAATTTACTTCATTTTTTTTTTTGTTAAAACCCAAATGGTAAAAAGAATTATGCTTCTAACTTTCACCATGCTACTGAATACCATCAGTGTGGCCAGGTGGGTTACGATAAAAATCCCCCGCGTGGTTCCAAAAAATCACTTTTTTTGGGATACTTTAGAAAAATCCCTGTGATTTAAAGCCACATTTGAGGGCCGCCTTTTAATAGTCAAAAAATGTATTTTCTACGCCAAAGAAATTGACAACAAAAAAAAGGTTTACGTAAAAATCGAGAATTTTAAGTAAAAGTAAGTAAAAGTAATGATTTGTTTACAACTGACATTAATTTCATGATATTTATGTCAGATAGAAATTCTAGCTGTGTACACGGTCAAAAATATTGTCTGATATAAATTTTTGATTGTTTACACTAGTCAGAATTTTTATCTGACGTAAATATCATGCAATAAAAGTAAGATCAAAACGTACCTTTAAAAATGTTTTTACCTTCCAAATCGTTGAAAACCCCCGTTTTTACTTTAAAAATCCCGTTTTACCTTGTCATCAAAAATCCCCGAAAAAAGTCTCTGGCAACACTGTTCAATACCCGAACGCTGCAAGTTCTTGATACGCAAAACGAAAACCGTCGGCACCAGTGTCCTAATAGGGGAGTACGTTTGGATGTAAGCAAAGAGAACGGGGAAAAATTTGTGCATCGACAACATCGCATCAGGATCGCATCGTCTGTTTCAGTCGAACTTATGTGATTCAGTATATTCAGAAATACTCTCTTTTCCACTTGAGGAATTGCAAAGGGCGAATAAAGATTTTCCACACCTGTATATTATAATATACGCATAAAAACGACTTTTCGTTAGTGTAACAACCCTACCAAGTTTCGTCAGTATCGATAAAAAAATAAAAAAATGGCAGCTGGAAAGTGATCTCAGGGGCACCCGCTATTTTAAACAGATTTCAGACATCAAAGCTAACACAATATTTACACTCTATACAGACACCAAAACCCAGTATTATTAAAGAGCACTATTTCAAAGAGAGCCATCAAAACGCGTAAAATTAAATTTGGTTGGACAATTGGGAAACATCTGTTTTTGCATTATACATGAAAGAACTAATTTTATGGGGGTATTGTCATAACTATTAATAAATTAACACAGCTTCAATCAACCATACCATAAAGTTATAGAAATACCACTTTTTTTTCTTAAAACATAAAAATGTTGTTTTATAAATTTTATAAACGATAAGGTACAGGGTCTTCCAAAACAAAAAGAACAAAGGTATATTTTGTAAAAAAATCGAACTGTCATCGGCGCCTTGGTTCTTGCTGGCCTTCACAGTAAATACATTTTGCAGTTTGTCTGTTGTTGGGATAGCCACTAAATTTTTGACCAAAGTTATAAATAAGTATTCTAGTAAGACCAGGATTCGAACCCAGCGACGTAAGAGAGAGAAAGAGAGGGAGAGATTTCTCAGCATAACCATTTTAAAGCAGATTCATTAGAATTAGTACTCTGAACGGCTAGCATCAGCTTCTAGCATGGACGGCCGTAAACGAGCAGAATATCCGGGTTTCCAGTCCCCGGACTTCAAAGGAGATGCGTGAGGGGAACCGGACAGAGACGACGTATTGCAAAAGACCAAGATTATAATTAACATATTTCGCGTTTTGTCTCCGTTAATCTTAACCTTGGTCTTTTGCGATACGTCATCTCTATTCGGTCCCCTCGCGCATCTCCTTCGGAGGTCGTGGCTGAAAACCCGTATGCTTGTTAATGACCCTCCATGCTCCGGTCCTCCGGAGCAGGAGGCGGATTTTTAACCGCTGTCTCGAGACGTAACTTATCGAGTCGCTACCGAATGGTGATTCTTAACTTATTTGAAACTCGATTCCGAGTCGATATCTCCCAAGTTCCATAACTAAGCACTATAAATACTTATTAAATAAGTCTTCATTCTTTTAATTATTTACGTAAAAAGGATGAGAAAATAAGGAATATCAAGAACTCGATACCGACCGAGTCGGCACCTATCGAGAAGTTAAGAATCCGGGCCTTGATGCTAGCCGTTCAGTTTACTATAAGCTCTTTCAGACGAAGATACTGTAAGCGAGATACTGTTTGCTGGATACAGAATTACGATCGAAACCTTGGTACTTTGGCTTCGCATAACGATTCGTCAATACAAAAACAGACGCAGTGTAGTACAGTTATGGAAATAGAAGAGTGCATTGCTGTGTGGTATATATTAAATAAAAATAAGAAAAAAACTAAAAGAGAAACGTAATTTGTGAGTTCATCCCATAATGGAATTAAGAAAAATCAAGGGAACGCATAATTTACTATATCAAGATTTATTGCAAGACCCATCGAAATTTTTTAATTATTTTCGAATGTCTATTTAATCGTTTAAGGAACTTCATAGTATTTTGGAAAGCCAGCATTGCTGTTTTTTATTTCTATCGCAGTAATCTGGGTTTGCTGTATCCTATAAACATCTATTTGGCTCCACCAAACTTATAAATTTTTCATTATCAAATACTCCACGTTCCATTTCTACGTATATAATACCAATATCCAATGTCCAATTCTTACATAAACTACTCCACTTCTAACATAAGAAAAATTAAAAACGCCTATGTTAAACCGTATTTACTGCTAAAAAGGTCTGCACGTCTGAACAGCTTCGTATAACATAATGACAATTTTGTATGCGGCATACGCATTCTGTCGCCGGCGACCGAACAATGCGTGATACAGAAATTTTTATCGCGATACTGAACGTGTCGTCTGCGCTGTGTGAAAAGTCCAATTTGTTTATATGCAATAGCTGTATCTTGGATACGCGTATCTCGCATACAGTATCTTCGTCTGAAAGAGCTCTTAGAGCGCGATAGAGCTATAGAAATAAAAAACAGCAATGCTGGCTTTCCAAAATGCTATGAAGTTCCTCAAACGATTGAATAGACATTCGAAAATAATAGAAAAATTTCGATGGGTCTTGCAATAAATCTTGATATAGTAAATTATGCGTTCCCTTGGTTTCTCTTAATTCCAACATGGGATGAACCCACAAGTTACGTTTCCTTTTTAGTTTCTTTTTCTTACTTTTTATTTAATATATACCACACAGCAATGCACTCTTCTATTTCCATAACTGTACTACACTGCGTCTGTTTTTGTATTGACGAGTCGTTATGCAAAGCAAAAGTACCAAGTTTTCGATCGTAATTCTGTATCCAGCATACAGTATCTTGCATACAGTATCTTCCTCTGAAAGAGCTCTTAATGAGTTCAAGAAGACGAAACGCAAAACAGAATTCTGCACTAGATAATGCACTTAGTAGCACATACAGAGTATGCCTTGCTTCTCACGGTCTGTCTGTGGGAACAGGACAACATTCATTTTATTTACCCCATGACTTGGTTGTAAGTCCGAGGTGGCCAATACGTAGAAATACTCACTCACTATTACTAAGAGAGCTCTACAGAGTAATCTTTTCGTATTTCGGTTCTCGTCTCCTAAGCTTATTAGCGGATTTGACCAAATGTGAATGAAGCCTGATTATCACTTTAATCTTTCTGATCTCCTTAGCCCGTTGGCCCCTGGTGATTTTTACAGTCCACGGGAGTGTAATGTATGGGTTGCATACCCCGTGATCAGGAGAATAAGGACCAAAGTCCTAATAACAGAACATCAAAATCAGGGATTACTGACCATGTTTGGTCTTAAAAACATAACACCAAGTTGTCAGAAACACGGGTTGTTCACGGGAACTACATTAGAGAAAGCGCAAATTTAAAGAGGCCGACTTTATTAAGAACAATATTATTTTGACCAATCCAATATAATGTTTAGATTACCTTTTTCTTGGAACCGCTCGGTACTCGTTATTTACAACATACAAATATCCTTTCAGAAACCTTTTTTACCAAGGACTTTTTAAAAAATTGTTTTTATGTAGAATTAATAAGCGAAAAAATGTCCATTTGGTTAGATTTTTCGATGATACGATGTACCTTGGATATATTGTGAAATATCTATTATGCGCATTATTAATAAGTAAAAACATAATTAAAATTTACAAACCAATAATTCGAAAATTTGTAAACGCGTTTTGCATAACTTTTCTAGTTAAAATAAATTCAGTTTGCACTTGGAAACGCACAAAGATGGAACTGCCCGAAACGTTGAGGAATAGTTAAAAATAAAGAAATGGAAGTCCGAAATTCCTTTAGTATCACTGATGAAAACTAATTGTCTACCACATTCAAGCAGACGTTAAGAAAAAGTTTTATACAGGATAAGTTTTTTAATGTTTAATACAGGGATCTCCAAACAGCTGCACCAACGAAGATGGTTTAACGAAAAACGAACTGTAGATTTTAAAGTAGTATAGAAAATCACAGCTTACTAGCCATATATTGAAAAACGTTTTTCAAAAAGTTTTTATGTAGCTCAGTTAATATAGAGAATAAAAAAATGTAAATAGGGAAGTTGGCGAGCTAATTACCTATATTGGCAATAAAAAGTTGATATTTAATTTAGTGGTGCGTTATTAAGTTCCCCTTTTCTTTTTATTAAAAAGCATAGTTGGCTATAGGGTATTAAATTTTTTAAAAGGCGTTTTAGAAACTTTTAGATAATTTTTATCAAAATGCAGTGCCAAATCAAGGCTTTTTTCTGGTTAAACAGAGAATAATGCGCCAGTGATCAGTGTTTATGGTATTCACTTATTCTTTTGACAAGCTTTAAGAAGTTATTCTCCAATTAAAAACAAAAATTTACATGAAAATATGTCCAAAAGTTATCTTTTTAAACTACAAAGAGTTTTAATTTTAAAGAAATAATTGTTTTTTCTAATAATTTCTGGTTGAATGTATATATTTTTAACAAATTTAAAAAGTTACTGTTTCTGTTTTCTATGTATTAAAGAGCATTTTATGACACACATGAAAAAATTATACTCCCACCAGTGTCGTCGCTAGTTTCCTGAAAATATTTTTTATGAAAATCAGTCAATGCCCCTGCAGTTCTGTAATAAAACTAATATTACAATTTTAGTTTATTAATAATAGTTTTTATTATTTTTAAATAGATCTAATTGTTTTTTAACTGTAAACCGATAAAAAGTTTTTAGAAGAATCACCATTTAAAGTGTTTTGCCAACTTTGTAAGCACCCTGTAAATGTATTGTTGGAAGATATTTTTTTCTGTTAATCACCCTACTATTTTTTATATAACGTCACCCTACTATTTTTTTAAATAACGGACCTAATTGCTTTGTCATATTATACCGACTTAGTTCAGTTTTGTTTATATTTGTCCGGAATACTAAATTACTTACTTAACTTTACTTTGATGTCAACATAGCTATATACAGACCTCCTACCTGTAAGCTCTTTCTGTAAATTGAGTTGGAGCTCTAGGCTGGCTTGAAATTGGGTCGAAATTGTATGGCAAAATAAGCCAGACAGGATGGGATTAGTAAACTTTAGCACCTTTTGCCAAAGAAAGTATTTGAATGTAGTTATTTTAGTTCCAATACTTTACACAACTTGGTAGAGTCACGTTGAGCAACTGCGAGTCCTAGTAAATTTTTCTTTAAATAAACTTTTAGGATATTTAAAACAAGAACAACGGTAAATTATATATTATATCACAAAACCTATACATTTAATAGATTAAACTGCCCTACATATTTTAAGCAAGATTTTCTTGGAAAATACTTAAATGTACAATAATTCTGCTGCGCGGTCCTGTGTTTCTATTATAAAATCAAAAACTCGAGACCGCAAAGCCGTCGAGGCTTTTTTAATTATTGCCCATAAAGCTATTTTCCAAATCATTATTGCAAGTGAAAGTTTAATCCATTTGAATTTGAAGGCCGAATGGCATACGGCTAGATTGTTTCCTATAAAACTTGCAGTAAAGCCAAAAAGACCAAATTTTACTGATAAAAAGTTTGACTTTTTCTTTCAATTTTGACAACCAGTTTGGATTGGTTTGAATTTATTATTATATGTATAATATATCATAAGAAAGAAATATTTTCTAGCAAAATATTTCCATTGTATCGAAAGCCTGTTGCTTGGCAATTTCGTGAATGACATTTACTACAAAAAACATAAACAAATTTACCAAAAAGCAACAAACTTGAATAAAACAAGAGAACTATTTTACCTAATTTTTTTTCTTGAATGATATTTGAGAAGACTTTTTAATGAGAATAACAAGTAAGTGTTCAACCTTTAATTTACATACAATTCATCATTAGTTTTCTACCTTTTTACTTTTACCTAAGTAAGTTTTATCGAGGCAGGAGAACGTAGGAGTTTTGCCAGTAGAAAAGAGGAGGTTGCTATAACATTTTGTCAGTGTAAAACACTCTATAGTCAATTTCAGAAAGGAGCAAATTCTGGATATTTTTAAAGGCCATCTTCTGCTAAACTTAAGTTTTCTGGACTATTCGGATGTCGTTGTAGATTTTGTATCCTTGACGTTACGCCAGCGCGAGTGATTGGCATCCACAGAAGGTTTCCAGTAGACTACTTGCGTACTACTGTGTATAATCTTTATTAAACTTAAATACCTTTTTTAACCCTCTGTCCAGTCTTCTTAAATATACAGGGTGTCCAAAAAAGTAAGGTCAAAAATGATAGGGGTGATAGAGCCAAAATAATGTTAGTACTTCATATAAAAAAGTTCTATCGCGCTTCGTTAGGAAGATATTGACCTTCAAAGTTAGTGTTATAAGAATTATTTCAGTTATAACTTTTGAACGGTTGTCACAATAATAATGATATTTGGCATTTAAATTAACTCTAGCAATGCTTTTTTCCATAGGCAAATGATTGCGCAGTAAGTCATAAAGGAAGCGCGATAGAACTTTTTTACAGTACAAATCCTATTTTGGCTCACTCTATTACCCCTAATATTTCTGACTTTACCTTTTCGGACACCCTGTATAAAAAAGGCAGGTAATTAGGAAACAGATTATAATTAAAATACTTTCTAATGGTGTTTTAAACATATTAGTACCTACTTGTTGTTACGCCATAGTGTTAACAGTGTTTTATAGGAATAATAATAAAATTGAGACATTTACTTCAACAAAATGAAGTTTAAACAATTTTCCACTTTCAGCAAATAAAAAGGTATATTCTGTAACGTGTAGGAAAAGCGATATATTTCCGGACGATGGTGGAGTTAGCTGGGCAAGGCTTTAGCGGAGTCCAGCAGCCACCAAGAGTCCGAAAATATATGCTTTTCTTACGAGTTGCACATTACATTTTTCTTTAATACAAATAATTCCTTAGTTTTCATTTAAGATAGTACAGAATACAGGGTGTCTTACTATATTTTGACCCATTTAGATCGCGAATAACTTTAGAATGGCAAAACTATAGGTTTTTTGTAATATTACAAAAAGTTTTTAAAAATCAATCTAGTCTTACTGCAATTATTATTTTCAACAGCGTATAGCTTTGTTGCCGTATTTTTTTCTGTATCGTTGTATGTACTGATCGACATACGAATCTAAAACCACGACGTATCGGTAAGGGAAAGTCAAATTCCAGAC
The DNA here is from genome assembly GCA_014170235.1 of Listronotus bonariensis. NCBI lineage: Eukaryota > Metazoa > Arthropoda > Insecta > Coleoptera > Curculionidae > Listronotus > Listronotus bonariensis. Next base: position 105,888 of record JACEGR010000841.1, read on the forward strand.
TACACGTAGTCGCCATAGGCGTGCTACGCTATACATTATATTACAGTTAAATGTTTAAATTCAAGAATAATTTTATTATAATATATAATGATCAAAATTACATTTTTCTGGTTATTATCGTTCTAGAGAAATAACATAAATATAAATAAATAAAACGTGTAAAAATTGGGAAACAATAATTTTGAAAACCTGTTTTTTTAGATATTCTAAATACATTCTCTCGTTTCGTTAAATTATAGGGTGCAACCAAGGAATTATTGGGTATTTAAAAATATTACATCCTAACTATTGAACTGCTTGGTAAGTTTTTATGAAAACTTAAGGACTTTAGTGAGACAACATAAACCAAATTTAAGACAGGAAATTACAGATATAAATGTCAAACTGACAGCTGGGCGCCATTTTGAAAAGAAAAATTAAATAGAAAGGGGGTCTTGTAGCACATCATTTTAAAGATCCTAGCGAGTACTTTATAAACTTACAATATAAAATCAATACCTGTTCCTACTTAAAAATGGCGATATTTTAAAAATTACCTAAAGACCGATACTACTATCTAATAAAGTTAGATACACCCAATGTGGTATTTTCTTAAAGATCTTTTAAAGATTTATTTAATGGTAATATTGGTGATACTATACGGGGTAGGACAAAAGTATAGATTTTTTAATGACGCACTCTGTATATTATTTCATTAAAAAGATATCTACAAGACCTTTAAGAAAATACCACATAAGGTATATCTACCTTTATTGGTTTTGGAGATATGGCTATATAAGTCAGGTATTCAGGTAATTTTTAAAATACCGCCATTTTTTGGGAGGTAAAGATATTTACTTTATATTCTGGGGTTATAAAGAACCTGTCGGGAGCTTTAAAATAATGTGCCAAAAGATCTTCTCCTTCCATTAAATTTTTCTTTTTTAAATGGCGACAAGCTGTCAGTTTGATATTTATATCTGTCAATTCTTGTCTTAAATTTGGTCTATGTTGTTTTACTAAAGTCCCAAAATTTTCATGAAAAATTACCAAAGAATTCAAAAGTTAGGAGGGGGATCCTGACTTTAGACAAGCATTGTATTGGGTCTTTTTACTAAAATTTTACGTTTACTTTGGCATTGTCGCCAATAAAATCCATTGGCCTTTAGTAAACGTCCCAACGTTTTACACGAAAAAGAAAAGTTATTGTTACTCTTTAGCTCCTGGAGTATTTTTTAGGGTTCGGTTACCTTTAGGGTCAAATAAAACTTTTGTATAGTTTGCCTAATTATACTAAACTTGAACCCACTGGTATTTTCGACCGCAGAAACATGAGGCCTCTTTTACCAGGAGATAATAATAACTGATCCGGCTTACTTTTTATTCGTTCGACGTCTTCCTTGTGAATTTTTTTCACAGAACTTATGCTAACACTAGTATACATTGCAACCCTTTCTCTCTTCCGTTTAAGTGGCAGTTTTAATAAATTGCTGTCGCATTCATCACAAATTCTATAAACATTGACAATCACCTCACGGGTTTGACTATATTAAGTTTGACCACAAGTGTATGAATTCATTGTTTGTTTACCTAAATCATAAAAGTTCTAAAATATTACTTAAGATGTACTTAATTCAAGAACTAAACAATTAATATTTCTAGCTTGCTCCCTACGCTTCTGGAACAGACACTGCTTGCGCCACAAATCATCGCATTCGTCACGCGGTTTGAATTGACCAGTCCAATCGCTTATTAGTATCCGCGTCGTTCATCTTTGCGCATACCTTATACTTGCTTATGCTTCACCTTCTTTTTCGTTATTGCTAATTGCGTAGATAATCTGGCATTTATTGTTTTTCCTTTATTTTAATAAGGCAAAACTAATTAAAAGAACGTTGGTTACATTTCCAAAATATTAATAAAATATTTTTTTATAAGTAATGTTTAGTTATTTTAGACGACTAAGGGAAATTTTTGTCAACGTCGCTACTGCCTCATATTTTATCCTCGTTCGTTTCGCGGATTTAGATTCGTGTGTCGATCGGTAGCAAATTTTTATTGTCAAATAATACTTATAATTGACATGCACTAAATTTTTAGAGATAAATACTTTTAATATTTTTGGAAACATTCATAGCTTAAATTACATTTTTTTGAAAGGAAAAGATTAAATTAGAATAAGGTAAAAAAATATATATGGTATTCCATTTAAATTAACAAAATTGCCCTATGTCGGTAAATCGGCCATTGTGTTTCAGGAATTAATCAAAAAAACTTTTAAAAAAATTAAGGCATTCTGCAAAAACCACATTTTGGTATCTTTATTTCTTCTAAATTTAATTGTGATCCAAATGTGTCCAAATAAATTCGGTCACCCTGTATTATTTTTTATTAGTTTGATAAATATAAACATTTTAATAATTTAATCTTGGTCTACCGTTATACTATGATAATACGTATTACATTTATTTAAAGAGAAAATACTGATAATTGTACACATTGGGAGTGAATAGGAATTTTAAAAAGAGTAACCTTTCAGTCTTGCCGTACGGAGATTACCATGAGTACATAAATTCGGATGTTTTTGAAGGATTTGTAGCAATATAAAACAAAACATTTAAAATATAAGATGTTAAGCTACTGTTTAATTAAGAAAATATCATTGGTAAAACTTGTTTAAAATTAAAAGTTATGTCACATTTTAAAAGCAGACCCTTAAAAAAAAAATGGAAAAAAACTTTTTATTTTACCCCCTATAAAGATTAAATAATTGTTCTAAATTCTTTTATTACTCATAAATTAAAAAAAATAATGATCAAAAAATTAAATCTATGGTATTCTTAAAGCGTTTAAGTACCTTCAGAAAACTACAAAAAACAAAAGTAAATTTAAGCCCCTTTAGATTAATATTTTACATTATTTTTGCCTTATAAAAACATCATTACATTTTTAAATTTACAATTATATCTTCGTTGCTTATTTAATATAAGTCTAAAATATCTTTATAACTTCTATGCACTTTCCTCTTATTACCATTATCTCAATAAGGTTTAACTTTTGAACATTGTAATAAAAAACATTAAAATAAGTTTATATTTTAAAAAGTAAAGATCTTTTTTATAGGGCAAAAACGATGTGATACATTAATTCATAGGGGCTTTTAAATTTAAGCCTTATTGAACCACAAAAAGCAAAACTTTACTTTTGTGTTTTGAAGTGATCTAAACGTACTTAAATGATTTAAACATACCGAAAACATTTTTTCAAATTTTAAGGGTATTAAGAATAATTTACGGCAGTTAATATAGTTTGATCTAATCCCTTTACGCAATAAGATAAAGAAGGAAGTTTTTCTTTCAATTTTTTATAAGGAGGCTAAATTATGACATACCTTGTTATTCTAAACAAGTTTTCCGAATGATATATTTTTTTCTAAGTTCAAAAATAAAGGTAGTTTTCTTCTTTTCTTCACCTCGTTTACGCTATGATTTATTTAAATTTTAATTAATGTGTTTAGAGTTTCGGTTTATGCGGATATTTTTGCAAAGAATATATTTTTTTTAAACTAAAAATTAAAAAGTTTTTTATTTGGTTCAACATTTTTGGTGGTCAATATATAAAACATTCTTGTGTTAAAATAGTTCTTTCTCCTTGAATGTGAATTTTTGCCCATTTTTAAAGTAAATTGAATTAGACTAAAATAAATGTGCAATAAAAAAATAGCTTCCAAGTTTTGCTTTAAAACCTTAAATTTTATAATATTTTGTGCTAACCAACGTGAATTAACTGATCATTAATCATATTATATATATAAAAAAAAATTGTTTTTAGAGACATATTTTTTAATAATTTTATTTTTTAACACAATAATTAATTTTAAAGTTTGTCAAACATTGTTAAATGCAAAAATGTAGTACCAGATAAATTACGTTAAAAGGTGTAAAACATGATTAAAATAATATGATACAAAAAAATCTTGTTTATTTTATGTGAAATTTTAGATGTGGGTTCCTCATTTAATTCTAAAAACCTTTTTTATTTCACGTTTTGCTAAATTAATAAAAATAAAAGTAGTTTTGTCTTGGTCCATTTTCAGATTTTTGTAGTTTTTGGAGCCCTGTACAATACAAAACAAATTTCTCAACGTGAATCTTGTCTTTTAAAAGGCAAAAGCAGTTGCCATACACAACAGTTCAAAAAATTAAAAAAGAAGTCATGTTTACTTATTTACTAACATCAACAACAGGCGGATACATATCTATACTTGTGCCGTAAGCAGGTAATGTTTCTAACTTCGATTGTTTGTTTGTTTGTAAGCGCCTATATTCGGAAATACTAAACCGATCATAAAACTTTTTTCTCAATCATAAACCTACACTATTCAGGAGTGCTAGAGGCTATGTTTTATTATTATTAAACAAAAAGTTTAAAGAAAAATATAATTAACGCCCAATGGAATGGGTAGTACAATATACAGGGTGATTCCTAATTGCGGAAAGGAAATTTAAGGACGTATTCCGAGACATTTTTATGAAAAAAAGTTTTTATAAACATGGGTTCCCAAGTTTTTCGTTTTTAAGATACAGGGTGTTATACTTTTTAAAAACCTAAAAAAAATTAAACCATTTTTTTTGAAAAAATTCTTAGACTTGGTATAAACGTTTTTGATTAAGTAGTAGAAAAAATATCCTAATGTTTCTTGTATGGTCCAGTAAGTATACTGCTTTTTTTCCTTTGGAAAATAAGCAAGCTTCCTAAAAGTAATAAAAACAAAAAGGTTTTTTTTTTAGTTGCTTTACCCGAAGCAAATAAAAAGTTGGAAAAAGGTCAGTGGCGTACATTTTTTTGTTAATAATATTAGCTGAGGTGCGTCCCACGCTGCCACTGACATCAAAATTAACTTGGGGCTAAATTTACTTACCATTTCAACAAATACTACAGCATATATAATGTGATTTCATTAAAATTTGAAATCACATTATATAGGCATACTTAATATATTTTTAAAAACACTATTTTCTTTTAAAGGTTTAACACCCTGCATCTTATAAACTAAGCATTTGGGTTTATATAAACTTTTTAAAGAACTGGTTTAGGAACACGCCCTTGAACTGTTTTACTGCAATAAGGAAGCAGCCTATATAAGCCCAGTTTTGTTTAGAATGACGACACTTAAAAACTATAAAAGTAGGTATTCCAAGAGCCTTTATTAATCATGCATACAAACAGGGGCGGCTGGTGCATAAGAGCTGCAGTGCTGCAGAACCACCAGAATTTATAAGCTGCTTGGTATTTTTTTACAACATTCAATTCATCATTTTACAATTAAAATATTAAATGTTTATTAAAACAGAACTAAAATAACTAGTTTCCGGCCGAGAACTCTAGTATAGTAGGCACACGAATCTTCACCCAGTGACAACACAACATAGTGACTGCGCAGTGGACCATCTTAAATAATACTCAGTCATTCGCGACGTTATTGCATTGACTAAACTGAGCGACTCTTTTCGGTGCGCCGCACGATTGTTTTAATTCCTTTCATGCCGAATGCACTTGTCGTTGGGCAAAATTCGGCTGCTAAAATTTTGGTTATTGTTGTGCGGCATTCGCGGTAGCACTTTACAGGTTATTTAGACATTTTTTTATATCGCGCGTGTGGAAGTCGCCAAGTTTATATTTTTTATTCGTATTTGGTTGTGGGTTTAGTGTTAATAGACAATAGATGTGGTGCATAATTTAGTGAACGTTAAACGATTATTCAAATATTCATATGAATACAAACTAAAAACTAGTGGTAGACCGTTACCGAACACCGTGATTGAAGTAGCCTGTGTTAGCAGAGAAAAGACTTATAGCGTCATTTCAATAGAGACTTTTATTCCCGTTCTTGTTATCATTTTCATTGAAACCCAGCCCTTTAATTATTGCTGCCTGCTTGCTAAATTGCCTACATAAAGATGAAACCCGATAACTGAATATTGACTTAGGATTAATTTCGACAAAATGGTGAATGCGCCTCGAATATATTATTCCATTTATTTGAGTAATTTAATTGCAGAACACCCATAATATTTTGCCACGAGCCGCCACTGCATACAAAATATTCCTTATTTTTCTACTAACCATTTTATTAGTGTCACCAAATATATCACAAAGCTGTTGATGTTTATAAAAATTTATAATAAGAGATTACCTCTAATAGTAAAGTTTATCCACTCTTAAGACTGTTTTCACATTAGCGGGAGCCGAGCGACGGACCGACCCTATCGAAGTGTATGGAGTCTTGTGAGACCTTTCACACGTTAAGACTCCGGAAATTCGGCAAAGACAAAGGCTCCATATAATTTTTATCACTCTGTCTGACAAATCCCGCTTAGTGTTAAACGAGTTTTAAAGCCAACGATTTGCTTGGAAGACGACACACTTTTATTGATTTTAAGGTTATATTATTAAATGCTAATCCATTTAAAAGTTTTAAAAAAATATTAAGCCAGTGCAAACTGTAAAATAACTATAAAATAATGTTATTGAACTATATGTTGCACCAAAAATATATTTCTTTAGAGTTGGTAGACAATGTTATATTTTAAATATTACTACTTTTTGACTGATATAGGGCGTTTTGAATAGAGTCTCATCTTCAAACGTTTTCAAGTGATGACTGTACTTACGTAAAGACTTATTTAAAAAATATAGTTAACGAAAGAAAGATAATGCTACCAATAAAATATAAATGTTGTTATCATTTTGAAAACAGAAACTTAGATTTAGGAGAGGTCCGGGAAGCCCCGCTCACCTAAGAAAATTTGAATATTATAAAGTGTCAGTAACATGTTGGTCTCTATTAAAGACGGCGTTGATTGCTCCATTTTATTATTTATATTAGGATATTCTTAATTTTTAAGTAGGACAACATTTTCAATAAAAAAAACTTATTGTTTTTAATACCCTTTCCAATGGGCGGAGATGCCGGATAGGTTGGATAAAGCCGCCAACTTTGAGTGGACAAAGCCATCTATCAATTAAGATATTTGTTACTATAAAATATAACATTTTTAAATGAAGTAAACCATATAACTTGTTACCTGTACTGAAAGCTAGAACCCAACATAAAAAAATATTATTTAATAACATGTTTTGTATAAAAATAATAAAGCTAAATTACATTTTTGTTATTACTAACAAAATTTTTATTATCTGCACCGCTAAATAGCAAATATTTATGTGGTTTTTGGCGTCCTTGGTCAGAGCCATTTCCTCTGGGCGGTCTTACCCGATAGCGCAATATTTTCCCTAAAATTGCAATTTTCCTTAAAAATCCTACAAAACATATTATGTATTTTAATAATGCATAAGAAAAATCAATTAATCATCTACATTTTAATATATTATTGATGCAAATTAATACTTATGTATTGTATTTACGTTTAAATTTTCAGAAGTTACCCTTTCCGGAATGTTTTAAAGTTGATGATGGCAATTCAAAGACAAAACGTCGGATCCGAAATTTAACAACGTCATTTGGTTGGGGAAAAAAGTGGAAAAATTAATGTAACATTAATTTTTAAATATCTCTCTAAATTAAATCTGAATAAACAGAAACAGCTTTGCAAAGGTTCGTTTTTTTAGGATAACTTCGGAATGGCTGCAATGCTGCAAACTTTTAATTTTTTAAAAGGGATATAGAGCATAACCACGTAAGCACCGTTTCCGAGATCCAAATGGTGGGTTTACATTTGGTATAGCCTTTATAGGTATTATTTATGTTTAAAAAATAGCCCAATCGCAGCGTATTTTTGTAAATAATTAACTCTTCGTTTTAGGCTTTAATTTAAATCACACTCATTATAATTTAAAAATATATACACATTATTAGAACAGCTTAAATTCATGGATATTTTGCTTTATAATCTAATTCAACTCTGCATGTAAAGCTTTTCGTACATAACAAACACTGTCCCACGTTATAATGGAAATTGTAATTAGAAGGGCAAAAATTCAATTAACCGCTGCGGTTTAGTCGGCAAAGTTTTGGGGTCACACAAAATCGGATCGTAAAAGGAGGGTGTTTTTACTTTTTAATTGCTTTAAAATGATACTTTTAATATTTTAACAAATTGGCGGTGAAAATAGTCGTCGCACTGTAAAAACTAAAAATATTGGTAATAATACAAATACCTGTGTGTATTTTTAAAAAATTTTTAAAAAGTTAATTTTTGAAACCGGTTGTATATAAAAATAAGAAAATGTTTTTCTTGTTTTAGTCCTTATAGTTTTTTTTTAATGAAGATAACTTATTTATATTAATTATTTTATATTTTTAGGCAGTAGTTATTTAAAAATAAAACATTCGTGAAAGCACTATCGCGTTGTCTAAAAGTGCTGTAAAATACAAAAATTGCATGTCTTAGTGATAGCGCCACTATTTCGATTACAAACTTAGTCCAAAAATGCACTGAACAAAATGGAAGGCATTTGAGCACATTTTGTGATTAAGCATAAGCATTCGTAATTACAGGTATGAGAATTCTTTATTTGCTGTTATAAAAAATGATTCAATTTTTCCGTTAATATTGTTTTGGTTAATAAAAGTTTAAGTTTTATTAAAATTTGCTTTTAAAAATACATACCGTATAAAAAATAAATAAATAACGATTCAGTCCATGACCAACCATTTTTTCGTTTTTAATTTTCGTATTTTAGCTGTTTAGAACAGTGAATGATATTGTTGCAATCACATAACAAAAAATATATTTTTTAAATGCTCAGACACAGGGTGTTGCAATTAAAGAAATGTAACTCCTGCTAATATCGCAAAAGAAAATAAACATTCATATTTATTTTAAGTACTCCACTGGATTCTACCTTAAATTTAAGAAAACTTTTTTAAATGTTTTAGTAATAAGACATAATAAAGATTGACGAATTTTGAGAATCACCCTATATCTTTAACACCCAATTAAGTTAGCGTTAGAATTAAACTAAACACAAAAAAGAGAAAGGGATACTACGTATCTTAGTTTTTCTGTATCTCTTACAGTTTAGCTCAGGCCCTATAATCTCAACCTAAAACGTTCACTCATGGGATTTTCTATGACCAGTCTGGCTATGCACCCGTTATGTATCAATAACTTAAGAAACAAAAAATATTATGTTGGGATAAAATAAATTTAAATGGTAGCGAGTATAATAAAATTTAATTAAAAAATAAATTACGGGCAATCTGGGTTCGGAAAGGATGAGATTGGGAGATTTTAAGGGTAAATAAACGGTTGTTCTTAATTTCCAGCAAAACTACAAGTCCTATAAGAAAAGGTAAATAGCAAAGTTATAGGTAATAAAATGATCTACAACTACTGTATTCACATCTTTTTTTACATAACCTTGGTAAAGTTTTTATTTATTAAAATCTCTACTTTCTGATGGCGTAAAAAAATGTACATTGACATGATATATTTTCTTAGAAAAAGCAAAAAAAGAAAAAACTCGAATCCAATTTTTTTAAATCATTATTTATAATTTTGAGCTGCTTATTATTTACTCTTTTATTACTTGAAAACATTAAATTTATGTATCATTAATAAAGATAAAAAAATGTAAATCAAGATGTAAGGTGTGATTTATTTTATATCCTACATTTATTTTTTAATGATTATGGATTTCAAATGTTAGCCTTAACTGCTTCTACCATGGTCTGTTCTTAAGCTTCAATTTCTGAGCGCCAATCAATTAGCCACTGCCTCTATATTTTTGCACTACCTGCTGGATGTGGCTCATTTGGTCAGTAACTATAATGAAAATTGAAGTTCAAATTTTTGTGATGGTACATCGAATAGTCGGTTCAGTACCCCGATTATGCATGATGATTTTCATGATACAGTTAAACAAGTTTTAGACGTTGTGCCGGGGGCTAAGTCTTTCCAGCATAAATTTCCAAACAGTACTAAACAGAAATACCATGACAGTTTAAAATTTGGAGCCTCTCATCTATCCAATACAATACAATATTTTGAGAAAATTATAGAATGTTCTTTAAATTATATGCGTATGTTAAAAATGCATATATAAAAGTTAAAAATCTTTTTATTACCTACAACTTTGCATTTTATCTTTTTTCAAAAGAACTTGTAGTTTTTCCGAAAACCGAAAAAAAAAAAAAACGTTTTTTTACCCCTAAAAAAATCCCACTTCCTGACCTCAGAATGTCCAAAATTTAATGTTTCTTATATTTTTCGTTTATTCTTTAACCTTTTAGGTTTTCATTAATTTTCGTATAAAAAAACAAATTTTTGTAAAAGATAAAAGAAAAAACATAAAACTTGGTTGTTTTAAATCTTCACATAAATTCGTCATGTCATGTGAATAAAGTGTGAATACAGAAGTTGTAGATATTAACAACTTAGTTTTATTTTTTTAGGACTTCTGTTTTGCGGCAAATTAAAAAAAAACGTTTTTTACCCTTAAAACCCTTTCCCCTTCCCGTCCTTTGATCGCCCAATTTTTTTCTTATTATTTTTGCTAAATTCTTCTTCTTTTTATTGGCTTTTATCCTACTATATTGTTTTCTACTCTTTACCTTTTTAAAGGGTTCAGCACCGGTCTATAGTCTTTATTATAAAAATTATTTTATTCAAAGATTGTGCATATTCTGAAATCGACAATTGGGTTTATTAAGTTGCCGTTCTTGAAATAGGCAAATCTTGTAAAGACTTTGTTTGTAGTACTCTTACGAATTCATATTTCTTAAGCAGTTTCTCGAACATAAGAATGAAGAGTTTCATGAAAGCAATTTGTGTTGAGATCATTTTAGTCAGATAATTTTACATGATTTTTAAAAATATATGAAAAAATAAAATTTGGTTATACAGGGTCTCCGAAAAGGTAAGGTCAAAAATAATAGGGATGATAGAGTGAGCCAAACCAATGTTAGTACTTCATATAAAAAAGTTCTATCGCGCTTCTTTATAAAGTTATTAACTTTTAAATTTATAATAAAAAAATGTATTTCATTTATATCTATTAAACGGTTGCCACAATATTAATGACATTTGGGCAATTAAATTAACTTATACCAATGCTTTTTTTCCCAAACAGGCAAATGATTGCGCAATAAGTCATAATTATACAGGGTGAGGCGATTTTTTTCGTTTATTGTATGCATTTTTACAAAGGTGAAAAATTTGACATTTTGCTTTGACCGTTTAATTCCTTTATTATTTTTGTACGAAAAGGTATACTTTATTTAAATCAATATCTTGAACCGATTTTCATAAAATCGCATTTTAAGATCCAGACATACCATTATATGTAACAAGAAAATCAATATTTTGAGAAAATTTTTAAAATGTTGTAAAAATACTCAAAAATGGTGTTTGTAACCCTTTTAAACTATATAATATAAATAAAGACCTTTTTTTATAATTTTACCATATTTTAATAACTTTTCTCAAAAATCTAATTTTTTATTACATACAAAATGTTGGTATGTATGGATTTAAAATGCGATTTTATGAAAAACTGTCCAAGATATCGATTTAAATAAGGTATACCTTTTTTGTACAAAAATGATGGTAGAATCAAACGGTCAAAGCAAAATGTCAAATTTAAAACTAGTGTTAAAAATTTTAAAAATGCATACGTTATTGAAAATAAATCGTTTTACCCTGTATAATTTTAACTTAATGCGCAATCATTTGCCTATGGAAAAAGCATTGGTATGAGTTAATTTAATTGCTTAATTCTCAATAATGTTGTGGCAACCGTTCGAAAGTTATAAATGAAATTTCTTTTTTTATTCTAACTGTAAAAGTCAATAACTCCCTAACGAAGCGCAATAGAACTTTTCTTTTGAAGTACTAACATTATTTTGGATCACCCTATCACCCCTATCATTTATGACCTCACCTTTCCGGACACCCTGTATATAAGGCTTTATTAAGCGACTTCCAAAACTAGAAAGTTCTTAATTTGTCTGTATGTTTTTGTGTGTATGTTACGCGATTACTCCGCTGTTTAGGATCGATTTAAAAAATGTTTTTTTATTTCAGAGACAAGAATGAGACGAGTTACTGGTCCTGGAAATTTGTCCATTACGTTTTATCTCTCTCTGGTTTAACGCAAGTTTCTATAACCATGTCTCTGTCATTTATCATGAGAGGTAATCTCAGAGGGTGCAATCATCGCCTTTTTATGTTTACAATTTCTGCATGTAAACTTTAATGTCTTTCTTTGGCTAAAACGTGATTATACTTATATACCAAGATTTAAATATTTTTAACTTGACAACGCTGATGCAGGCAGTCACGCCGAAATGTTATTCGATATTTGTGTTTGATATTTTTTAATGGCCGATTTGTTTGAACATTTTAAATTAAATGTGTGTAATTACTAAACTAAACCCCAATATTTTATATTATTAGGAAACAAAAACAAGTACCTAATATTAAGGGCAAATGGCACAGCTATCTAATTTGAATTTGGCGGGCAAACAATAAAGTCGACTCACGCGCCATCTTCGTTAACCTTCCTTAAAGACAGATAAGGAAGGCCCAGCAGCTATCTCTCTCTCGGATAATTTATTTACATTTAAGTCATTTTTCGTGTTAACCGTATTCCTTGAAGTGAATTAAACCGCATTTGAAATGACAAAATAAATATGAGAGTTAGAAAGAGATAGGTATTCAAATGTTTTTAAAATGTTTTGAACCGTCTTAACACGAAAAAACGCCCTTAGTTGCTCGTCTCATTATTGTCTCTGTTTATTTGGAAGTGTGCACTTCCGCAGTGGTCCCATAAAAAAAACTAGCTCAGGATTGCGAGAGAGAAATGTGCTAGACCTATTTTATATATTTTTTTCAAGTTGATTTAGTTTTTGTTTTTAAATGTATTATTTTACCTTTTATAAATTAAACACAGCAATAATAATTATAATAAAATGTTAGTTGTTCTTAAGCATTTGTAAGCTAACTTTTATTAAGCATTTTATACACCAAAAGATTTACAGGCAATGCGTGAAAAGAAGACGGTCTAACGCGAGTAGAACACTAACAGGTAGAAATAAGACAAAGAATGCCGGCATATAAACATTGTGGCGTATCCGCTCTTCTTTGTTGTTGATTTAGTAACCTTTTTTTTATGATACGGCTAGATGTTTATATTCTTTTATAATAAAAAAAAATAAAAGTTACCTTTATATTATATTAATATTATTTAATCGATTTTGTTTTGTAGGCTTTTACTTTATTTGATCCATTAACTTCGGGCATTCTGCTGGTTTAAGGAAGTTATTAAGGCTAAGCAGGCTAAGTTCGTTTTATCCCAGTACCAAGACCAAAGCGGTCACAATGTTTTTACGTTACTTGTATCGTGTTTCCAACTAGGACTATTCCATACATTTAATATTGTTGCAGTCGATTCGTGTGTTCAAAAGTCTTTTTGAATGAAAACAACGGCTGTTTAACATGCATAACGTTGGTTAACATGATTGTGTTATACGTAAACTGGTATTCCTTTTTAATTACCCTCGGATTTATATTAGTGACAATCGCATAATCCATGTTAGTACAATAATTGTTTAAAAAAATGTATATAAATTAAGTTACATTGGTAAGAATACCAAAAGCTTGTATAAAAAATTACACAGGCATACAAAAAAATCACTGCTTTTGATCAGACCAACTTTTTAATGTTTTTTGATGCTCTGAATCAGAATCCGGAGTCCGTTTTGCTTTATCAGGCTTGAGTTTAAAGTAAATCAAATAGTGTTACACTTCACCTCTTAAAGTATTCTTGTTTCCATTGGAATACTTAAATACATTTTTGTTCTACATAAATTTTGTGAATCCATTTTATCTGGATGAGCTAACAAAACATGTTTCATAAACTTTTTATTTTAATAATGTAAGTTAAATAAAAAGTTGCCTATTACACCGTTACTTTTGTGTCCCTACAATTTATTAAAGACATCAATAATAAAACAAAACAAGTAAACAATTACTCAAATTAATCAAAATGTTTAGTTTTCGTCTTTAGATTAACACACGTGAAACAAAACTTTAGGGAAAAATTGTAAAAGCCATAAACAAGTCTTAAAAAGGATATTTATGTCTAAAAAACCTAAATACACTTGTTTAAGTAGTTTGGTAGAATATTTTCTTGGAAAAAGGTGAAATTACAAAAACTGGATCAATGACCATTTAACTACCCATAAAGCACTAAAATAATAGCAAAATATTTATTTTTAATATTAAATATTATTTCGACCCGTTTTCAGGAATCCTAGGAGGGTAGGTATTGTAAATAAAACTTTTATAGGGATATTTTTACCTTGAAAAACAAAATACCAGTACATATGCACTCTAAACGTAGAGCGTTAAGTGGGAGAAATACGTTAATGTTACACACATAAACAGATACATCAATTTCAGGCGTTCAACCAATTATAACCGCGGTAATAATTGGTAACAACTTTAACGTATAAAACATTGTTTAAACGTCAACATAACCTATTGGTAAATAGCGTTTAAGAATTGGTTCTTCGCCTAAAATTGATGATATTCTAGAGACTAGACATCCTGGTTAGCACGAAATAGTGATAATATTTTTACAAACATGTATTACAGTTAAGCTTGCTGTGATGTATCATTTTTTGTATTTATTTTTTTAATAGATTAAAGATATAATGAAAGACGATGTGTAACTAAAATAAGTTGAAATTTATGTTGACCAATGTAATTTGTTGTTCTTTCAGTTACCTTATTTGGTATTACTTCATAGAGAAGGAGCCCATGAGCGGCAGGACTTCGTTATTTTGTAAAAGCTGAAAGTTTGTCAGTGTATGCTCCCCACGCAGGTAGAAGCAATGGTAGAATATGAAGTTTGACTCGTAGTGGCTTTGGCAGGTGTACCAGGTACCAAAGGTTAATAAATTGACACCTAACTTTTCATTTGATAAAGGCTAAATTTTATATACGTTACTGGGGTACCCATTTGAATATATTTCCTTAGTCGCCAAACAGTTTTGACCGTTTCAACTTTTTGGCAGACAAACATTTTCAGTTGGCCTGATGATCTGAGGAAGTCCAATATTTTTATGATTTAACAAGATATGACAACAAGTCTTAAATAAGAGTTGTGGAATTTCTAAATACACATATTCTTAAAATATTTTAATGTACATAGAGTGTCCAAATTTTTAAAAGCACTAACCTCAAAGCAATAACTCTTCTGGACACTGTATATCATCAAAATATTTTTAGGACATGCCTATTTGAAAACTCTACAATTGTTTCTTAAGCCTTTTTGTCATATCTTGTTAAATAACAGAAATATTGGACTTCCTAGGAACCATTGGGCTACCCTAGAGTGTTTGTCTTCCAAGGGGTTGGCAAAGGAGTTGGAACTGTCATAACTGTATAAGTAATAAGTAATAAAGTTACATATGAAAAATTTAGCTTTTACAAAATGGCGAAAGTTAAGTTTTAGGTAATTCATGAACCTTTGGTGCCTGGTACCTGACAAAGCCGCTATGAGTCCAAGTTCATAGTCTACCATGACTTTTACCTATGTTGGGTGCATGCACTGAAAAACTTTCAGCTTTTACAAAATAATGAAAGTCTGCCGCTCACGGGCTCTTGGACTATTACATCTTACGCCAATAACCGCTTTTAGGTACAAATTCGTGTCAGTCCTTGGTTTAGCCTAAAGGTGTTTTTACTTCGCAAATATCCCGGTTGACACAGGGTGTTGTCCACTCCCCAACTTTTTTGTAGTTTTTAAGAGAGACTAATAAATAATTTTACAGTATTATTATAGCATAAATTAACATTTTTTGTCATTATCATGACCTCAAAATCACTTCCGTTTTATTCAGAAGTACCATAAACTTTTTTATTTTAAATACAAGCACCTACTTTTTTTCCATATTTGTGTTATGTACATAATTATCTTTTTAATGATATATTATTTAGGTTTTTATTTTCAAAATGGCGGCCAGACAAGAATTTTAAAGAAATATAAGTGCCGCTATTATAACTGTTTTCAATATATTTTATTTTTGCTAAATGGGCTGTAAAAATAAACGAGTGACCTATCTTTTTTTACAGATAGTGACATATTCTATTTTCTTTACAAATTTCGTAGATTTGGTAATTTTAGTCCTTAATGTAATTAATTAAAGAAAAATTTAAATTTAACAAACATTTAAATAAAAAAAACCCTATTTTATTTAATTTTTAAATTTTACATTACAATCTCTTTTTAATGACGTATTACAATATATTGTTTTCGTTAAGATGGCGGTCATAGATCATTTTTAAATTATACACTACAATCACTTTCCAATGACGTATCAAAATATATTGTTTATTGTTAAGATGGCGGCCATAGATCATCTAGGTATTACAGAATTCCGTTATTCGGATGTCGTCAATAAATAATCTATGGCCGCCATCTTAAAAATAAACAATATGTTGATGATACGTGATTGGAAAGAAATTGTAGTGTATTATTTAAAAATAAAATAAAATAGGGGTGTTCCCATTTAAAATGGTTGTCAAATTTAGAATTTGCCTTCATTAATTACAATACAATTTAAATTACGAAATTTAGGTAGTTTATTAAAGAAAATGAAATATGTCACTACCTGTGAAATATGGATTGTGGAGGGAGGATAACTATCTTTTATGGCGGACAAGTTGAAAAAGTGGCCATCAGAATGTAGCAAATTGGGGTGGCGCCACAGTAGCCAGTGGAGGGATTTAGTAAAGTAAATATAACCTACAAAACTCCTGAAATGACGTCGGTAGTGATTCGATTTTTATAACTTTTTTAATATAATATTGTTATTTTTATGATTTTCTGGTTGCTATTACAAGGAGAAAAAATATTGAAACAATGGGAAAGGTTTGTTCAGTGAAAAGTTGTTCAACTGGGTGAAAGTTAAAAAGTAGAGAAATTGATACATACGTCTCAACCTGAAATGTTCGAAATATTCAATATTAGACGAGCTGTGCCTACGATTGAGTATCAGTTTATCCCCGTACCAGTACATAAACTCCAAGCAAGTGTCATAAATACATCACTACAGTCGAATTCTAGCCCTAATCATTCTGAAAAAAGTAAAATAATCAAGTACAAGATAAATTTAAGCAACAAGAATTGTTAATTATTCAGAGAGTTGTTTATAATGCATTGCATGTCACTGGAAAACTGAACACCATATAGAAATGCCACAGTTGTATCAAGAAACTCCTAATAATTGTCTAAACGATAAAGAACCCGAAGTAACTGCCCAATCAGCAGAGAAATTTTTGGCTAATCTGAAATCTTCCCTGCTACTACAAAGTTGGCTGTAACTTGAAATATCGAAAGGGCTAGAATACATTAGGTTGAATGTTCCAACTATGCAAATCTCAAAGTGTCTACGAGTCAACAAGGATTTAACTGTTACTGTATGAACTTACAAATGTATAAATATTTTTTATAATAATAATTAATAATTGCAAAAACATTGTAGGTACTTTTATCTACTGACAAAGATTTGACTGTGAATGACAATATTAGCTCTTATAGTATAAGTGACTAGTTGAAATCAGTAGAAAGATTGCCATTATCCGTTGGTACTCAGATTGACAGAAAAGGGTATCGATTTTTATAACTTTTTTAATATAATATTGTTATTTTTATGATTTTCTGGTTGTTATTACAAGGAGAAAAAATATTGAAACAATGGGAAAGGTTTGTTAAGTGAAAAGTTGTTCAACTGGGTGAAAGTTAAAAGTAGAGAAATTGATACATACGTCTCAACCTGAAATGTTCGAAATATTCAATATTAGACGAGCTGTGCCTACGATTGAGTATCAGTTTATCCCCGTACCAGTACATAAACTGCAAGCGAGTGTCATAAATACATCACTACAGTCGAATTCTAGCCCTAATCATTCTGAAAAAGTAAAATAATCAAGTACAAGATAAATTTAAGCAACAAGAATTGTTAATTATTCAAAGAGTTGTTTATAATGCATTGCATGTCACTGGAAAACTGAACACCATATAGAAATGCCACAGTTGTGTCAAGAAACTCCTAATAATTGTCTAAACGATAAAGAACCCGAAGTAACTGCCCAATCAGCAGAGAAATTTTTGGCTAATCTGAAATCTTCCCTGCTACTACAAAGTTGGCTGTAACTAGAAATATCGAAAGGGCTAGAATACATTAGGTTGAATGTTCCAACTATGCAAATCTCAAAGTGTCTACGAGTCAACAAGGATTTAACTGTTACTGTATGAACTTACAAATGTATAATTTTTTTATAATAATAATTAATAATTGCAAAAACATTGTAGGTACTTTTATCTACTGACAAAGATTTGACTGTGAATGACAATATTAGCTCTTATGGTATAAGTGACTAGTTGAAATCAATAGAAAGATTGCCATTATCCGTTGGTACTCAGATTGACAGAAAAGGGTATGATTTATTTTTATAGTGACATATGAATTGACTGCCATGACAAAAAAAAGATTACAGGGGACTTTATAAAAATTACTTTAAATTTTAGGTATTCAATAGCTTGTAAATTCTCAAAAAGACGTGGTTCTAATCTACAAAGACAATGTAAATGACAAAAAAAGAATGGTTCCGAGGTGAGTTCTCTTAATAACAATAATTACTAAATTTAAAGCGGCCTTTGTTAATAAAAAATAAGTAATTACACTAAATTAAATTTAAAAAGAAAAATTATGTAATGCTGTTCCAATTTTTAATGTATATTTGATATATCTGAAACAGCTATAATGATTTAATAAAGATAATCCGGTGATGGTTTTTTATTTTCAATCTTGAGAAAAATCTAAAATTTGGCTATATATTTTTTTTTCTTTTTTTTATTTCAGGAAAACCATATTTTGTACTCTTTCAACACCAATAGAGTTTATATTATGTGCATGCACAAATCCTCCTTAATGTTCCAAATGCAACAGAACCAATAGAAGGGCATCAACATTTTCTATTATACATTCTCAAAAAGGGTGTAATGTTTCTAGTGTTTAGTTTGTTGTATAGTAACTTACTCCTTACCGATTAAAAGTGAACAAAGAAATACAATTTTGGTTATAATTATTTTTAAATAAATTTGTCACTGTCAGAATGAGAAATATTTTAATACTAAGTAATTACCTTTCATTGTAAAAACTAATAATAGGCATGTGAGTAATTAAAGAAACTTTTATATATTATTTTATATGTTTTCTATAGGACACCCTGTATAAATAAACTCATACAAACATAAAAGAAATAAAAAAATTCACTTGTCATCACACATTTGTATTTTATTGCTTATCACAACTCTTGAATAAAAATACTTTTATATCCGGCAAAAACTTTTCAGATGATAATTTATAATAAAATTATAAAAAAATATATTGGAAAATTGCTTCAATTTCTACAAAAGATAACTTTATATCAGGGTGTTTCACAACTTATCCGACAAACTTTAAGGACAAATTGTACAATAAAAATACGAAAAAAAACTTCATATGAACAATGTCCTAAACGTCTTAGTTTGTTTGCAGAGTGTTAATTTTTTTTAAAAATTATTGTTTTCTTTTCAATAACTTTTATACCAAAGCAGATATTTAAAAAAAATCATTGGGGTTGCCTCCTTTGCACCAGAAGACCTTTTTTGGCATACATAAAAATCAAAATCAGTGTCGTCCATGAGAAGTTTAAGGTAAATATCTTTTAATAAAAATGGTATGCTACTCCATTTTTCTTAAATAAAAATATTTTTTAAATGCCCGTTTAGAAAAAATGCAGAGGCGTACCATTTTTTATTAAAAAATATTTACCCTCTACTTCTCATGGACGACACTGGTAATTTTTTTTTCATGTATGCCAAACAATGTCTTCTGGTGCATAAAGGCGTCACCATATATTTTTAAAAATATCTGCATTGGTATAAAAGTTATTATAAAAAAAAAAATTAAATTTTTTAACACTCTCTAAAAACTAAGACGTTTAGGTTCATATAAAGTTTTTTTCTTATTTTTTATTGTAGAATTTGCCCTCAAGCTTGTCGAATAAGTTGTGAAACACCCTGTATATACAGCGCAGCGTGTCTAGTTAAGTTTGACCACATGGAAATTTTTTTTCTTATTAGTTTTACGAAAAAAGTTATTGTTTACAAACATTTCTGCGAACAGATGTTTAGCATTAAAAATAACATTCAGTTAAATAAATAAATATACGTACGAAAATAAATATAAGTCAAATATGCAAACTTGTTCATTTTCACGAAAAACTTGTTTTTTTAATTTTTTCTTTCAAAATCTAATATGTAAAAAAAACTTAAGAACTGTCAAAATAGGAAAAAGTCACTGAAACGCTCGTTATAACAACATATTTTTTTAATAAAAAATTTGATATTATAAAAAATAGAGGTACTTTCCTCTTTAGCAAAATTCATATTTTTTGAGATACCTCTTATACCACTGCAAAAATTAACATGATTGCATTTTGGGTTTTAGACCATGCAGAACTTTTTATAAACAATAACTTTTTTCGTAAAATTAATAATAAAAAGTTTTCCATGTGGTGCGAACTTAAGTAGACACACTGTACCTATATGTATATAAAAAAAAACATTTTTCTTAGTTTTTTTATAGGAGGCTCTAAAATTTAATTCGCTGGCTTGAAGTAATAGGGTTCTATGCTACAATTTGAAGCTAATGTGTTCCTAAAGTTATATGAAACACTTACTTCAACTCACTATGAGTTACAAGATCCTATGTTGTTTTGTTATTAAAATATTAGCCGTTATAACATACAACTGTGTAAAAATAGCTTCTACTATATAAATTATTTTGTAACATAAAACCCTATAACTCTAAGCCAATAATATCTTAAAAGTCAAACCCAGAAATTGTGTTGATCGGTGATATAAATCGAACTTTTCTTAAGATTCTTGTCAAAACCGGAGAATCAATAATCCAGGATATAACAAATGTTTTTCTTAAAAAACCACAAACAAGCGGTCCTCGTATTATTTAAAACAATTTTTATAGATTTGTTTCATTTATTCATTCAACATACCTACATTACAGAATGAGTCCAAATAGTACACAAAAAAAACAATCTTTCTACAGGTATAAACAAAATGTGAGACAATAAAACAAAGTAATAAACTATAATACAGTAAACAGGGTAAAACATAATAAAATAAATATCTAACTATTATTGTCATTAACAGCCACTCTAAAACTTTCATCATTTAATTAAAATAAATCAATATGGTTAAAATGACTATTAAAATTGCACATCAATACACTACTAAACTCTTCAAAGCCACAATTTACTCGATGAAATGTTTGTGCAAAGAAGGCATTTGCTTTAGTGAGTCTTTGCGGAATTCTAATTGGTATAGATGACACAAGATGGAAAAATTAAATCTGGTGATTTAACAACTCATACAAAAATAATGCTATGGCATTCACCCTGCGTTGTTCTAGAGTTTGAAGCCCAGCCAACAGTATTCGAGTAAAATAACTAACATTTTTATATGGAAATTTGTTCTTGAATAATAAACACTTTACAAATTTGTTTTGAACACGTTTTAATTGGTCTTTATGACATTGATAATAGGAAGACTATATAACACTGTTATTCTCTAACACACTAAGAACTTAAGAGTTATAAAGGTGTTTTTTAGGTTGGATAGAACTTTACATAGCAACAACTGTCAGACTTAACTGTCAATCTAACACTGTTCATAAAATTTATTTTCAGTATACTTTGGCAAATCATCATGAATAAACTTACGCTTGACCAACGTTACCAAATTATCCAAATTTACTTTGAAAATCAGTCATCAGTTCTCCAGACTCATAGAAGACTTCGTGAATTTTATGGGCCACACGATTGTCCATCTGAGTTACTAATTCGTCGTACTGTGGATAGATTTCGTACCACGTACTCTTTACACGATGTGAAAACACCACTACGTCGAAGGAATGTGCGTAATGAAAGAAATATTGCCGCTGTGCGTGAAAGTGTGGAAGAGAATCCAAAGTTATCCATTCGTCGTCGGTCGCAACAAGTTGGGCTCTGTCCGTCAACTACCTGGCAAATTTTGCGGAAAGATCTTGATCTATACCCCTATAAGATCCAACTGGTGCAAGAATTAAAGCCGCAAGATCATGGCTTGCGTCGTCGTTTCGCTAACTGGGCATTAGGACAGCTGGAAGGTGACCCGTTGTTTTATCGTAAGATTCTGTTTAGCGACAAGGCTCATTTTTGGCTTTCTGGATTTGTGAATAAACAAAATTGCCGGATATGGTGTGATGCTAATCCACAGGAAATCCAACAGACTCCATTACATTCAGAAAAAGTGACCGTGTGGTGTGGTTTACATGCTAATGGGATCATCGGACCTTATTTTTTTTAAATGAGGCTGGACAGAACGTTACGGTCAATGGAGAACGTTACCGAACCATGATTCATGAATATTTGTTTCAAAATATGGATGATATTGATCCAGACGAGATGTGGATGCAACAGGATGGCGCTACATGCCACACGGCGAACGAAACTATCGCCTTGTTGCAAACAAGGTTTGGCGACAAATTAATTTCGAGAAATGGACCTGTTACCTATCCACCCAGATCCTGTGATGTGACGCCCCTAGATTATTTTCTGTGGGGCTACGTCAAGTCATTAGTGTATGCTGATAAACCAGCAACGATAGAAGCCTTAGAAGCCAACATTACTCGTGTTATTCATGATATACGACCGGAAGTACTCGAAAAAGTCACTCAAAATTGGACTAAAAGAATAGCCTATCTGGTAGACTGCCGCGGTGGCCACATGCCGCAAATAATTTTTAAACGTTAATGTAATAAGTTGTTCTTTTACATAGCATTATGTTTTCGATCACAATATATTTACTTTCATATTTTTTATAGATTAAAGTTATATCATCGTTAAAAAACACCCTTTATAATGTCCTAATAGCTCTGGTATCTATTAATTCCCCGCAAATTCTTCTAATAAATCCAAGAATTCTTGAGGCTTTTAATACAGTACAGTCTAGGTGTCGATTAATCACTCCCAAATGTTAAAATGTTCGACAACTTCGGTAGTAGTACGATTTAAAAAATAGCTGAACTCTACAGGACATTTACATTTAAAAAACCGGATAACTTTACACTTAACTACGTACCTTCTACGATTTTAACTTTTTCTGTAATAAACTGTTGAGTAGAAGATCATAATTCATACAATTTTTGCTAAAATTTTCCAAGAAATTATCCACTTTTCATCAGGAACTTTACTCTCTGTCAATTCTTCAATATTTTTAAATTTGGTTTTACTATTAGCATCAGACATACTTTTTACAGCCTTATTAATTTTATCACTTGCTCTTTTCATACAAATTTGCCATTCTTCAATCAGAAAATCCATATTGTATAGTTATTCAAAAGTAAATAACAATCAAATCACTACCGACATTATTTCAGGAGTTTTGTAGGTTATATTTAATTCACATAAATCCCTCCACTAGCTACTGTGGCGCCATCCCAATTTGCACCTTTCGGATTACCACTTTTTAATACATTCAGATGGTTATCCTCCCCTCCACAATCCATACTGTGAAAGTAAAATAGGTCATTCCTTTATTTTTACAGCCTACTTAGCAAAAAAATGTATTTAAAACAGAAATAATGGCGGCAATTAATTTTCTTTTAAACATTTTCTCTAGCCGTAATTTTAAAAAGAAATACCCTGTATGATATATCATTGAAAATCGAATTTTGTTACATATACAGGGTGATTCAAAAATCGATTACGAAACTTAAGTGGTGATTCTACTTGACAAAATAAGGGTAGAGCTTCATATAATTTTTTTCAAAATCTCATTCGTTCTCAAGTTGCAAGCCGTCAAAGTTCAAGTTTTTATTTTATGTTTTTGAATTACTCGCTTACAAAAACCGATTTGACTTAATATTTAAAACCTAGACTAAATCGTCTGCGTTCATCATTCTGGTAACAATTGTACATTGATTATTTGCCGCTAGAGCGCACTTCACCTACATTAAAAATTGTTTTTTTGTCATATTTTTTAGTGTTCACAGCAACAGTAGTTTTTGGCATGTTCTTTAAAAGACTGATGCCAGGCCTTTAAAGAAGGTGCTCTTTATTTACATTGCTAAACCCAACTGTTGAGACGTAAATCACCCTTAAAAATTAAGTGGTAAATTTACTTTTCTCATTTTATTATCACCAGCTACCAAGTAAATAGCTATCAAATTATACTAAAGTTGTCAGTGTAAAATAAAATACGCCTTTTAAACCATTTAATTTATAAATTTAAAATAACTTATAATATTCGCCTTTTAAACCATTTAATTTATAAATTTAAAATAACTTATAATGGCTAATCAGTAAACATTTATATATGGATTATTGCAATATACATTTAATTGCTAAAAATTAAGGAAGCAGTACTAAACAAACTAAGAGATTCCCAAAATGTCCCCCATTTTCTTCAATACATTTCCTAAGACTCTTCAAAAATGTCGCCTAAGTCGATGACAAATTCCTGGTGTTTCTGGGGCCATCAAAGAAATGAGGACCAATAGGGCAATCTCCTATTATCCCTGCCCACACATTCAGTGAAAATCTACGCTGATGTTTCGTTTCTACCACATTGTTTGGGTTCTCGTAAGCATATGTGTGGATGTTGTGTAGATTTGTTATGCCATCACGAGTAAAACCAGTTTCGTCAGTGAATAATATAAGGCCAATTAATCGATTATCGTGTTCATCCTTAGCTAGGATCTGATTGCACATTTCCAACCCTCTCGGCCGATTATCGTCATAAAGAGCCTGCACCTTTTGTGAAT
This sequence comes from Listronotus bonariensis, assembly GCA_014170235.1. Taxonomy (NCBI): domain Eukaryota; kingdom Metazoa; phylum Arthropoda; class Insecta; order Coleoptera; family Curculionidae; genus Listronotus; species Listronotus bonariensis. The sequence goes on from JACEGR010000841.1 coordinate 130,771, forward strand.
GAAACGAGTAGAGTTGTAGTAGTACCCTCCATGAAGTAGCCTGACAGAGCCGCACTTTATTTCCAATTTTTCTAGTACTAGTACCTGTATTATCTTCAATAATTTCAAACACTCTTTCTTCTTGTTGCACGTTTCTAGCAGTTCTAGGTCTTCCCCTATTTACATAATAACTTTTAAAGGAACCACATTCCGCAAGCCTTCTGTGCACACTGGAAAATGTTTAAGCATGAGGGATATTTCTTTCCGGATAACTCTCCATATAATATCCTCTTGCCAACTCTGCATTGCCATTTGCTTTTCCATAACAAAAATGGATATCACAATATTCAATATTTGAATATTGGTGATTAGCCATTATTAGTTATTAAATAGTTTAAAAAGCAGAATTAATTTGATGTTAAACTGACAGCTTTAGTATACTTTAATAGCTATTTTCCTGGTAGCTGATGGTAACGAAATGAGAAAAAGTAAATTTACCACTTAATTTTTAAAGGTGATTTACGTCTAAACCGTTGGATTTAGCGAGGTAAATCAAGAGCACCTTTTTAATGGCCTGCTATCAGTCTTTCAGAAAACATGCCAAAAACTACTGTAGCTGTCAACACTAAACAATTATGACAAGAAAACAATTGGCAATGTAGGTAAAGTGCCCTCTAGAGGCACACAATCAATGTAAACTGTTACTAAATTGATGAAGCCAGGACAACTTAGCCTATCTTTCAAATATTAGTTAAATCGGTTTTCCTGTAAGCAGGCAATTCAAAAAACAAAAATTGAATCTTAAACTTTGACGGCTTGTAACTCGAAAACGAATGACATTTTGAAAAAAATATGAAGCTCTACCCTTATCTTGTCAAGTAGAATCACCCCTTAAGTTTCGTGATCGATTTTGGATCACCCTGTATAAATAAATATTAGGTACTTGTATTTAAAATAAGAAAGTTTATTGTACTTTCTGATTAAGCCGAAAGTGACTTTTAGGTCATGATAATGACAAAAATGTTAACTTATGCTATAATAATACTCTAAAATTTTTAATAGTCTCTTTTAAAGTTACAAAAATTGGGGAGGGTACCAACGTCCTGTGTCACCCGGTATATGGCCAAATATGGAACAAAGGTATGCATGCGTTTGGTTAGTGTAGACGTAATAGTTTTAAATATCAACCAACGTATGCGTTTGTATGTGCAAACGTAAATACTGACTTCAACCACCAATGTTTTAATTATGACGTTAACATTGACATGAGACACGACTTTATAAAAGCGGTTCTTAGTGTCACAAGAATAACAAATATGCTTTTCTACTATAATGCTACACAATTTTCTGAAAATCTATTGTTTTAAATGCGCCGCTCTCGTGTAGGAATAGTAAAACCACAAAATAAATAGGTCGCACTGGAATGAAACAGTGAATATTAAATGCATTAAACAATAACCATTATGCAAACAGCTTTACGAAGTTACACTGTTCTAATAGAGCTTACCTGTGGTTAGTGGATTATACTGTTAATAAATTTAGTTGATTTGACTGTGGAAATCTGCAAGGCGTGCTGATATATCCAAACAGTAACTTCTCTTCGTTAATATATTATAACATCGTGGATAGTACGTTTATTATCTATTAACATTGAAACATTGAAACATTGCAATTTTGATTAAAAAGCGCCATTCTAGGATATTTACTATTATTATTATTTTTTCCAAAAGGTGAGATATGGGACCTACACCAAACATAATGTTACCCTAATTCGGAAACCTAGTATAACTAGGAATAGTAATTTTAATAAAAAATTAATATGAATCTGAAAGAAAGACAACAAGTTTTAAAATAAGAACCATGCAGAATTAAAACTCACTCATTTGTCAGTATTCAGTAAAAATAAAAAACCAGACTTTGCCATTTTCAAAATAAATTGATACACAATTAATTTTAAACGTCTAATTAACGACTAATTATTTGTCATAACAAATGGCCTTGCTCCTTTAAACGTGGTAGACAATGTTATGTTTTCAATAATACTACTTTCTTGAAATTCCATTGTCTTTATTTTTAACTGATACACGACGTTTCGGATAGTATCTATCTCCAACCGTTTTTACTTGACTGACCTTTTAGAACAATGCTAAGTAATCTGATGACAAATTAGGGCTGTATGCTAGATAACCCTATTAATTAAATTTTTAAGTGCTTAAATTGTCGGTTGTGTGCATTGGACATTGTCTTGATAAAGAGTTATTCAACTAGGAGACGCTTTTTTGTATTCCTTATTTTTCAAAGGTGTACAAATGATTGTTTACCATCCAGAATTTACCGTTATATGTTTCTGTTAAGAAACTGTTACCTCATGAAAAGTTTTTACTAAAATATAATTTCTAAATAATAAAAAAGTGGTTAATAAAAAGCGGGTAAGTTACTTCATTTTTTAATATCGAAATTTTAAAGCCAATTTTATTTCAAATACACATTTTGATTTAACCGTAATACGACCCAGTACTTTGCAGAATTCGATAAAAATAATAAGCGTTATATTTTATAATATTACTTTTGTAAAGAATAGTAACTTAAAAATGCACATATAATAAATGAAAAAATAATTTACTTAACAATTTAAAAAATTACACAAAACTTGTTTTAGCTTTTTCTACTCAGGTAAATCAAACAATAAGCAAAACATCTTTGATAGAATTTTTAACTGTAATTTATCTAAAATATCAAAAAAGCCTTAAAACAAATAATTAATTTGGTAGTAGATAATTTGTATTCCTTCACATTGACGGTATGATGATATGATCAATAATCTGCGCGAAATCCTTTTAAGTTATTTTGCATTGTGCAGATTAAGGATCTTACCATCATACCGTCAATGTTAAGAACAATACATTATCTACTACCACTACCAGCTCCATTATTTGATTTTAGGGCTTTTCTAATATTTCATTATTTGTTTCTTAGGCTTTTCTAATATTTTAGATAAATTACAGTAAAAATTTATCAAAGATGTTTTGCTTGCTGTTTAATTTACCTGAGTAAAAAAGCTAATACAAGTTTTGTATAAAAATTGTTATTGAAATCTTTTTACTTAACCTTTAATTCGGCAACTATCTTTTGGTTTTAAAAATCATAAAAAAATTAAACTATTTTTAAGGTTATGTTATACTAAATTAGTTTTTGACAAAAAAATGTGTAAAATATTATATCTTGTAAGATACGTTACCAATTTGCTAAACTGTTTTTCTTTTTATACTATGTATACAATAACACACTTTACTAATAACACAACAGTAAAATATTTCAAGAAATTTTTTGAAACAAATACCTAATTTTAAGATAATAAATGATACTAAAAATATAATTAACAAGTATTAACTAATTCTAAGCTCAATTATGAAAAGTATAAAAACAGTCTTTGGTTTTTACAAGACATAGTCTGGCATCACAAGCTGTTTCACTAGTCAGCTACCTCATGTTTTAACTAAACCAGTTTTTACTACGAAAATATAATATATGACAAAAATCAAAAAGCAAAAGTTGATTTACCCTATCCCCATATAGTAAAGCAGTATAATGCCCACGTGGGAGGAGTAGATTTATTGGACACGGTAGTTTCTTTGTACAGAATTCCACCTAAAACTCGTCGTTGGTATTTATCGATATTTGCTTAAATGATTGATATATGTCTACACAATGCTTGGCTACTTTATCGAAGAGACAGAAAGTTGTAGAAAAGTAATATTGGAGAAATGTCTTTGAAAGAGTTTCAAAATATTGTGGCACAAACTCTAGAAATGAAAGACAAAGAAACCAAAAAAGAAAAGCCTACGAGTCTCGCCTGTTTTACACCCTCGGCATCTGCTTTTGTTGAATACATAGAAAAATGTCCAAATTTATCCCTCCGAACATAAAGAGGCGGTCTAGGTATTACAGGTGCCTTAATTTTTTTCACATTATTAGAAGCATCACCGAAGGAGATTTTTAAATATTATAATGGGGATTTTAGCATATCCGACGGTAAAAAATTGTCCTCTGGGATATCCACCGGAAAGCAAATTTTTCGTTCTTCCGAGTATAGTCTGTATTTAATTTTTCAATTTTTGTTTTTATGTTTCTTTTTCTGTTGGGCTAAATAGTTGTCTTGGCATTTTTTTTGTTTTTAAATTTATTTTTTAGCCCCTTTTTACTAAATGCGATCGGGTTTTTAGTGGTGTAAATATAGTTTGCGATATAGTTAAAGTTTTTTCTGAGGTAATTTTTATTGGCGTTTTTATAATTTAAAGTGTACATGTATACATGTATCATCGCCTTCTTCTTCAATGGCAGTATCTGTATCTAGAGTCGTGGAAAATAGCATCTTCTAGCTGGGCTGCAATGGGAGTGGAAAGTGAGGGTGCCACGGAAAAGAGAGTATCTGTCTTCATTAAAATTGCATACATATTTGCCCAGCACATTCTGTTATTCATCGTTACAAGACTCATCTAAGTCTGATGTAACAGGTGGAAGTAAGGTTATAATTTTACCTTTTTGAGTCGAAATCATTTTGCCTTTGTTTGAAACCTACAGAAATATTACTATTTTAAGTTATCTTGTAATTTCTTTGATAAAAACGTTATTCCAAAAATCTTGGGTTATACCGCACAAAATAAAAAACTACCATCTAATGACTAATTTGACAATGTAGATAATAGGATACAAAGCAAGAGCGATGTATTTTATTAAATATTTGGCAATGTAGATTATAAGAAACATTACAAACCAAACGTTTATTTAGGATGTAACGACCAATTTTAAATTGTTTTATTTATTAATGTGAATAATAAAACCTTTTAAAATAATATTACATATATTTTTGGAAAAATATAGCGTTATAAACAATAAAAAAATGTGTAACTTACCGGTGGATCTAACCATTTTCTGCAGCCGGCCGCCATGTCTAAATATTTATGCTGTTCTTTTACTCCGAAACCACAGATGGCGCAACTTATACTTATATTTATTAAAGCAGATTATTAGTCGACCATTTACAGTAATATGGCGGGATTTGAAATTCTATGTTGAAAGCTATATTCTTTAAAATACACCAAATCTAATAAGATACAAAATCAAATTAAGGGTTGTAATATTTTAAAAATGTAGAGCCACTATTGTTAAAGAATTCTGATGAATAGTGGGCTGTATTACGGTTAAATTAAAATTTAAATTTGAAATAAAATTGGCTTTAAGTTTTGATATTAAATATCAGAACCGTATTTAAAAAATTCGATGTAATGCAGTTTCCAGGTTTTTAGTTAGGTTCTGCTTGATTTTTAAATTAATTTAATACCTTAAAATGTGGAGTTAATTATTTTTATCAAATTATTAAAAATACAGGTCGGTATTAGGGTTAAACCCTTATGTCTGATACATCATTGATTTTCTATTAAAATTGGCTTTTAAATTTTAATATAAAAATATCAGAACAGTTTTTAAAAAATAAAGTTGATAATGGTTTTAAAACAAAACGTCGCAGTTTAAATAAAAGACCGCTATTTGCTAGAGAAAAAAGTAGCAATTGTAACGAACGTCCCTCGTAGTACCGAATGAAAGAGTCAGCGCCGATAGGTGCCGGTGGCAGGAGGACTGAGTCATTCTTCAATTCGACATCAGCACGATGAGCAGTTGAACGACCGGACGTCGTTGAATAGCTTCTTTGTTCCGAATTATACTGTTTTCTATTATTATAGTGGATTATTAATATAGTTTGTTGTTTCAATAGTTATTTTATTAAACCATTGTTATAGTGCAGCGTCGGGATTCATTTACGTTTACCGAAGACTGGTGTTTAATGTGTTTTTTGTTGTGTAAATAAACTATTAGTCATAGCGTTGTGTAATCTATTTGTTTAGTAAAAATGGGGAAAAGTAAGAGACAAAGAAGTAGTTCTAGTGACTCTACGAGTTCAAGTTCGGACTCATCTAGTTCGAGCAGTGATTGTACAGGGCGTTACAAAAGGCCAAGTAAAAAGTCAAAGAAAAATAGGTATTCTAATGATTATTCCCAGAAGAAAAAGTTTGGATATACTGGTAAGAGTGGAAGAGTTAAATCTGTAGTTGTCCAAGTGAATGAGCCTCAAAGTTTAACCCCTCCTTTTGTTGATAGACAATCGCAATCTAGATCATCTAATAATAGCCAACGTAGATCCCAAAATAATTTTGACCACATTGAGCAGGCTATAGATATTACAAGTGTATCACAAAATAGTAGCTCAAACATTCAACTAGAAAGTGACTCGCAGAGGCGAATCAAACATCTTGAGGATCTTGTAAACGAATTACTTGATAACGGAGTAAATCAGAGCCAAAACAAAGTTACTATTAACCCAAACTGTATACCAGAGTTTAATCCTAGCGTGGGCACTCTGAGTTGCGGCAAATGGCTAGATAAAATAGACCAGCTTGGAGAAATAAATAAATGGGATGAAAACTTGAAAATTTTCCACATGCAAACGCGTCTTCAAGGTCTAGCTAGAAATTGGTATGAGGGATTGGACACCTACAAATTTACCTGGCCAGAGTGGAAATGTATGCTGATTTCGGCATTTCCAGACCATCAAGATTACCCTAGTATTTTAAGAAAGATGATAGATCGTAGAAAGCGTTTTGATGAGTCATGGTCAGAATATTATTTTGGAAAAATGCAGCTTCTTAGACAGTGCGAAGTATCAGGAAAAAATGCGGTTGCAATGATCATCGATGGAATCCCTGATAACACAATACAATCTGGGGCCAAGGTAGGAAGATATACAACACCTGAAGATCTGTTTCGTGAGTATCTTTCATCTTTGCCTTTTGCACCTGTTCCACTGAAACAACGCACAGAAGTACCCAGGAAACAAGAAAAACATTTCGAAAATATACAGAAGCATGGTCCAAAGCAAAATTTTAAGCACAAACGATGTTTCAATTGTAGAGAATATGGGCACATGTATTTTAACTGTCCAAAACCAAAAAAGAATGCACAATCTGTAAGCAGATAGGGCACTTGAGTGAAAATTGCCGCAAAAGTAAATCCAGCACTTCTCAGAAAATGTTAGTTTGTGAAACAAATGGAAAATCTAAATCTGATGGTTATTACGTGAATTGTGAAATAAATGGAAAAACTTTACCTGGTTTTATAGATTCTGGATGCGAAGGAGTGCTTATAAGAAAGACTGATGCCAAAAATGTTGACTTAGAGTGGTCAGCATCTGATGTACATTTAAACGGCTATGGTGGTGCTATAACAAAAGTTATAGGCGTGACCAAAACTTATCTTAGAGTAGATTTGTTTGAGGCAGAGGTTTCAATTTTTATAGTGCCTGATAACGTTCAAAATATACCAGTTTTAATTGGTAGAGAAATTTTGAATAAAAATAATGCAATCACAGTGGTTAAGAATGGAAATGTAAGGCTTTTCGACAGTGATCTCTCCGACCTACCAAAAATCGACGAGCTGCCGCCTAAAAAGATCGTACTTATGGCTGATGTTTTGACAGAGATACCGCCAAACAACATTGGGTATGTTAGTTGCACATTGCGCGGTAGCTACGATGGAGATCTTTTGTGGATCTTAGCCAACGTTTTGAGAAAAACCGAGAACATGTGGTTCCTAGATGCTTGCTATCATCTAGCATGGCAAAAATTCCTGTTCTTAACATATCTAATAGTTCGATCCGATTCAAGCCCAACCAAGTGGTTGCAAGAGGTGTCCCTTGTGTTGCTGAATTAAAAAAGGTAGGAGTTTGTCTTAAAGTTGATATTCGTAATTTATCGAAATTTACTATAAATGACTTAGCTAGTTGTGTATCAAATAATTTATCGAGTTCTGAGTTAAATAATCTTTTATTGCTGCTTAATAAATATCGTGACTGTTTTGCGGAAAATATGAATGAATTAGGACATATTAAAGATGCTGAAATGGAAATTCGTTTAAATGACAATACGCCAGTAACTTATAGACCATATAGACTTTCAATACATGAGAGAGAAAATGTCCGTAAAATAATTAACAACTTACTTTCGGCAAATATTATACAAGAATCTAAATCGCCATATTCGAGTCCAATTGTTCTTGTCAAGAAAAAGAATGGTGAAACGCGCATGTGCGTAGACTATCGCTCCCTCAACGCTAAATCTGTAAAAGATTGTTACCCATTGCCAAGGGTGGATGAGCATCTGGAAGTACTTAAAGGGTGCAAGTATTTCACAACTCTGGATATGGCTAGCGGCTATCATCAAATCCCTATGGCGGAAAACTCCAGGGAAAAGACAGCTTTCGTAACACCAGATGGTCAGTACGAGTATCTCAGGATGCCATTTGGGTTGGTCAACGCTCCAGCAGTATTTCAACGAACCATTAACCAGATCTTAGGTTCCATGAGGTTCTCCACGGCTTTGGCGTATATGGATGATATTTTGGTACCGTCTTCAAGTATTTCTTCGGGTTTGTTGGCTCTTGGAGATGTGCTTGAAACATTTAGAAGTTCGGGAGTTACCCTTCGACTCTCAAAATGTTGTTTCTTCAAAGATAAAATTTCATATTTGGGACATGAAATTAGCGCTCATGGAGTACGACCTGGTACTGATAAAATTTCTGCAGTAGAAAAATTTCCCGTCCCTCAGAATGTACACCAGATACGACAATTTGTGGGCTTATGTAGTTATTTTAGAAAGTATGTGAAGAACTTTGCACAGATTGCTCGTCCGCTAACTTCACTCACTAAAAAGGATGTTGCTTTTAGTTGGGGAAAATCCGAGGAAGGTGCCTTTGATAAACTTAGAGAAGTTTTAATCAAAAGACCTATCCTTGCGATTTATGATCCTAAGCTAGAGACAGAGGTCCACACCGATGCTTCGAAAGTCGGACTCGGTGGAATTTTATTACAAAAGCAAGACGATGACAAGTTTAAGCCAGTACTTTATTTTAGTCGCCAAACATCAAAAGAGGAGCAAAAGTACCACTCCTACGAACTGGAGACTTTAGCTGTAGTTTGCTCATTACAGAGGTTTCGAGTGTATCTACTTGGGATATCGTTTAAAGTTGTAACAGATTGTAATGCTCTAAAAACAGCAATGTCTAAAAGGGACCTAATTCCAAGAATTGCAAGATGGTGGCTTTCGGTGCAAGAATTTAAATTTACAGTGGAATACAGACAAGGAACAAAAATGGCTCATGTAGATGCTTTAAGTCGTAATCCACCTGTTTCAGACAAGCCTGATAGAACACAACCAGATATCGATATTTTGCAAGTTGACATTACACAAGAAGACTGGATTTTGTCCACTCAAACTAAAGATAAGCAGTGCCAAGAATTGATGGAAATTTTATTGAAAAGTCCAACATCAGACGACGAAAAACAAGTTCATCACGATTATGCTCTTAAAAATGGCAGGTTGTACCGAAAAACTTCAGATGGTTTAAGATGGTATATACCAAAAGCAAGTCGACGTGTTGTGACTATGTTTCATCACGACAATATGGGTCACTTTGCCGTTCAAAAGACTTTGGAAAATATTAGCAGTAAATATTGGTTCCCGAGAATGCGGAAATATGTTACCAGATACATCTCTGCATGTTTAGCATGTGCTTATAACAAAGCACCGACGGGAAAACAAGAAGGACTTCTGCACAGTATTGAGAAAGTTCCAACTCCTATGCACACAATTCACATTGATCATTTAGGTCCTTTTGTGAAGAGCACCAAAAATAATTTGTATTTGATTGTGGCAGTAGATGCTTTTACGAAGTTTCTACAAGCCAAGCCAGTGTCAAGTACAAAAGTGAAACCGGTACTGGATTTTCTTGAAAGCATTTTTTTAATGTTTGGGACTCCTAGACGAATTATTTGCGACAAGGGAGCATGTTTTACAAGTAACTCTTTTGCTACATTCACCAAAGATCTAGGAATCAAAGTGGTTTTTAACGCAACCGCTACACCTCGTGCTAACGGGCAAGTGGAGAGGTACAACAGTGTTTTATTAAGAGCCATTTCGACTTCTTCAGAGGAGGAAAGGAAATGGGATGCTTCGATAAGTTCAATTATCTTTGGAATTAATTCTACAGTGAATTGTTCCACTGGGAAGAGTCCGTTTGAGCTGCTTTTTGGTTACAAACCGAGGGCATTGAGTGATTCATTTCTGAGTATAGCTGTTACAGAGGACGCTGTTGGAAATGATTTAACTCAATTAAGGCAAGGGGCCGCAACAAAATCCAAGAGGCTCAAATTAAGCAGAAGACTTATTTTGATGCTAAACGAAAGGAAAGCAAGAAATATAAAATAGGGGACCAAGTTGTTCTAAAGAGGAATAACTTTGCCAACGATGGCAAGAGCAAAAAGTTGCTTCCAAAGTTTACTGGTCCTTATATTATTAAAAAGGTTCTAGATCATGATCGATACGTTGTAGAAGACCTTCCTGGGTCTAGTCGTGCACGCAAGAAATATGAAGGAGTCTGTTCAGCTGACCATATGAAATTGTTCACTCCTGCGTTAGAAAGCAGTAATAGTGAAACAGAGTTGGACTCAGATGGAGTCTTAGATAAAAATGCTGCTGCTCAGTGAGAAAAGTCTCTTGAGTCAGTGTTATTAAATTGTTAAATGATATTGAAAGAAACCTTATAGTAGTGTTAATTAGATTAAACTAACGTTGTTGTGTAGGCGCGCTTGTGGCGGCTTCGGTTGTATCGGCGAGCGTCGATCACCGGAGTTAAGCAGTCGAATGCGCGCCCATAATTTAGATGGGTGACCGCGGCACACGGTGTTGTTCTGCTCGGGGATGCGGACCGAGCAACAACCATCTAAGTTATGGAATGAATGGTGTGTGAATGAGAAGGAGTAGGGGTCAAGGTACAATAAGCCTTCAGGCTGCAGTGCACCACCTAGGGGCGGTCGTCGTACCTGGGTGGGATGACCCCGAAAGGGTGAAAAAAAAAAAAAAAAAAAACGTTGTTTTGTGTTTTCTGTTTCAGGACTCCATAGCTAGTTGTTATTTTTCCAGAGACGGAAAAAGGGTAGCATGGCCGACTGTAACGAACGTCCCTCGTAGTACCGAATGAAAGAGTCAGCGCCGATAGGTGCCGGTGGCGGGAGGACTGAGTCATTCTGCAATTCGACATCAGTTGAACGACCGGACGTCGTTGAATAGCTTCTTTGTTCCGAATTATACTGTTTTCTATTATTATAGTGGATTATTAATATAGTTTGTTGTTTCAATAGTTATTTTATTAAGCCATTGTTATACAATGTAAAAGTGCAATTTATTTTAAAATCATATTTTTAATAACATCAGAAAAAAAAATAAAACAAATTTTCAATTTTTCGGTTTTCCCGGAATAACTTAAAATTTTAAAATTTTTCAAGCAGCACATAAAACCTCAACCTTAGTCTTATTTAACCGATTTCGTATCTCTTACTACTTCAAAGATGCCCATACTGGCCCTCCTTATCTTGGACAGGTTGTAAATCCCGTAGTGAATTTATACCTTTATTATACTGTAAAATTTTTATTAGTATAGTCTGTTTAAAGTTTTATGCCATGTCGATATGATCTACTAATAAAATAAAGAATATCAGAAGATAAGAATATCCCTTGCAATAAAGTGATTAACCACAATTTACGGAAGTCAAAGGAACAGTGTCGTATTATTACTTTCACAATAAGACCCTGGTCTCCCGACTACCGTTATTCGTTCTATTGTTCTTTTTAAGGGGCTATCTTTATTAGTATATTATTAAAGTTGGGGTAAGTAACAACATTCTGTGTCATCAGGTATAGTATAAATACACCTTTTAAAAATATACGCAGAGATAAATATCATGTTATACCAGAAGCGATTTATGAATTCCTACTGCGTGTCAGCACCTTCATGGAGTTGAAACGCAGTAGCAAATACGGACCGTATCACCTTTATTTACCTCCCTAAACCCTACGTGAGTTTGGTGCTGCAGTCTGGGAGGAATTTAAAAAGCATGCAAATGCATAAGCGGTTTTGAATTTCTACTGCGTGTCAGCGCCTTCATGGAGTTGAAACGCAGTAGCAAATACGAACAGTATCACCTCCTTTTACCACTCTAAACCATACGTACAGTTTGGAAGAAATTTAAAAGCATGCAAACGCATAATTTTATTTCAAATGAAATTTAAGCTGGTAACAAAAGATCTGTGCCCAAAAGCATTACAAATCAGTCAAAGTAAATCAAACAGCTCAAATACAGTGAGATAATTAATACATAACCATTTTTAGAAAAAGTCATAGTTTATGAGTTCTTTTTGGAATTTTATTATTACATATTTGGTTTCATTTAAAGGACAATTTTATTTTTAAAAATATTAAACTTAAACTTTTAGTTCTGTAATTGTACATTTTTATTGGCTAGCTATAAGGCTATTACTTTTTTATTTGTATTGTCTTTTGACTATGGTTATACAGCAAGTATTTATAATATTTATTAAGGTAATAAATATTTTAAATTTTAAATAAAATTGGTACAAGCTATTACAAAATAATGTTAGCAAAGCCAAAAAATCTGACAAAACATTGTACAGTGGTTGTCTAAATTCAGGACCTCATCTTCTAACTTTTGAATTGTTTGGTATTGATTCATGAAAATTTAAGGACTTTAGTGGAACAACATAAACCAAATTTTAGATAGAAAATAACAGATATAAATGTCAAACTCACAGCTGGGCGCCATTTCAAAAAAAAAAAAAAAAAAATGAAAAGGGGGTTTTGTGGCACATCATTTTAAAGCTCCCGACAAGTACTTTATAACACCAGAATATAAAGTCGATACCTACCTTTACCTACTACAAAATGGCGGTACTTTGAAAATTCATTTAGATGGCCGTATTTCTGAATCTGATAAAGTAAAATACACTTAATGTGGTATTTTCTTAAAAGCTCTTTTAAGGATTTATTTAATGATAATATTGGTGATACTATACAGGGTAGGACAAAAAGCATAGATTTTTTAAGGACGCACCCTGTATATTATATCATCATTAAAAAGATATCTAAAAAACCTTTAAGAAAATACCACATTAGGTGTCTCTAACTTAATTAGTTTGGAGATATGGCCATCCAAATCAGGTATTTAGGTAATTTTCAAAGTACCGCCATTTTTTGGGAGGTAAAGGTATTTACTTTATATTCTGGGGTTATAAAGAACTCCTCAGGAGCTTTTATTTAAAAACAAACATTGACACACTACTTTTAGGTTATAAACCGCGTTTAAAATTCAAATAAAACTAAAAGAAAACAACCGTAGGATTCAGTTAAATGCCATAAAGCGGTAAAGTAAAAAGATTTAAGGCGAGGGCGAAGCGTCTCCTGTTACCATGCAGTATGAATTCCAAATATAAAAACAAATTTACTTGTACTTAAAACATCCCAGGTTACAACATGCGTAGCAATTATAGGGCTGATTTCTGCGTTCCACTTTATGAATTCCTACGCGATATTTGTGCTGGTGCGTAGTAGTATTTTTACAGTATTTTAAAATTAAAAACTTCCATTAAATCCTCCTGCATTTCAGCACGGTAGGGTGTTGTAGCGTAGTAGGAATTCATAAAACGCATACAAGAAAGTTGGTAACAAATTTGATGTATTTCGTTGGTTTTGCAACTTTTAGGTAAATCAAAATTTTGCAAAATTTTGTATATAATTATTACCTACCTTTTTTTTAACACGAGGGGACCATTTCATTTCATACGACTTAGTACTACACAGATGGTGTTTTGTAACAGGTTTTTTCAAAAAGCACTGCTTATAAAAACTAATAAAGAACTGCTGAAAAAATTGATGCAACCTTAATGATGAATTACTTTGATGTGCCATAAGTGTTTTGTTTTCTTGTGGTTTTATTGTCAAATATTATATTTTATATCCAATACTTACATCCGATATGTATGTCCATAATTGATCAGATTTTTAAGAGTATAAATTATTCTGTAAGTCAGTAGTGAGGTTAACAGACCCGTGGTTACAAACAAAATATATAACAAACATAACTTGCTTTACAAAAAATTACAAAAATTCGTTGCTTGTGTTGACAATGACAGGTAACCAATAATGGATAACGATTTTAAATGACTGAGTATTATTAAACACCATTTCTACAAAAGTGTTAAATCAAATTTTGAATTCGATTCGTGAGTTATTACATATATGTCACCTAAGAAAATTATCATGCGTAACTTACATACAGGTTGAGCTAGATAACGTAACACATAGGCAATGTGAGGAAAAGAGACAATCTAACTAAATTCCGGCATGTAAACATGCGTGACTAATACTGTTTGGTTTGTTATTCTATTACACGCCGATGTACCAAAACTGCTTGCTCAAGCAGTATATTTCTTTAAAGGTGGTAGACAATTATGTTTTTAATATTACTACTTTCGCCGACTTCTATTGTCTTTATTTTTAACTAATACATGTTTCGGATAATATCTATCTCCAACCTTTTTCAAGTGATAACTTACATATACAGTGTGGGCCAAATTAAACTTTTTAAATAATGATAACTTTTTATTTGTTGTGCCCATATTTTTTATTTTTAAAGGGCTTGTAAGTAGATATATTTTTTCTAGGTTTGCTAATTTTTGGTAAATAGATTTAGACAGATAGACTCATGGGACTTCTTCCAAAATGATGCATTTAACTTTATTGCTAAAGAAATCCAATTTATCTACAATTAGGGTAATACGTTTAGTTTTAATTAATTTACTGTTAAGTTGTGTCAGCATCCAACTCAGGAGCCAGGCAACCACACATTTTTGAATTTTAAAGCACACTTAAAAAAGTTTCCTCCTAAAACAGAGAAAAATGCATCTTTTATGGGGCGCATCATTTATCAAGAATAATTATAATTTCTTAATCCTTAAATTATTCACACATTCCCTCTTACTGAATTATTTACAATAGTTTTGTCTACAAGAAAAAAAAGTTCCGTAAGTCCAGTCCTGTCTAAATTAGTTGGGTCAAAATTGACAACCCTAAAGGGAACACCTTGGCCCATTAAAAATAAAAAAGCATAGGCGCAACAAATAAAAAGTTGTTGATTAAAAAGTTTGCAAGTTAAATTTTGCCATTTATGGACTGCAAGTCATAATATGTCATATGTAACTCGCTTATCTAATAAATAACTATTATTGAATAATAAGCAAATATAAAATTGGAAGACACGTTTGCCACCTACAAAAATTTTTCGAAGCTCTTAATAGGTATTTAAAAGAGGTATTTATCTTTTTAGAAAAGAGAGCCAGGAGTATTTGGGCGAAAAAAAATTAAAGTATGCATGTATTTAGGGTGGAAGAAACTTAAAATTTGCAGAAAAAAGAAAAAAGTTAAAAAGTAAAGAAGATTGTTAATAAAATTCCATAAAACAAGAAAATGGTCGAGGAAGTACCATAATTGCATTAAGTGCAAATTGAAAAAAATAAAAACAATAATTAATACAGGGTGATTCAAAAATCGACCACGAAACTTAAGAAGATGATTTTACTTGACAAAATAAGGGTAGAGCTTCATATAATTTTTTCAAAATGTCATTTGTTTTCGAGTTACAAGCCGTCAAAGTTCAATTTTTATTTTGGTTTTCCGCCATATTGCATTTATTTTTAACCCATCCAGTTCATATTTGGCACAAAAATCGAGCTTTGCAGATTCTAAAATTTTAAGATAAAAGTACTTTTTTAAATACCGCCAGAGGGCACTTTACCTAAAACTTAAAATTTATTTACATCATAACTTTTTATTTTGACAAATATGGCAAAGCTGGGAGCGCCATTTTATAGACAATTAAAAACTTAAAAAATAAGGTATTCTTTATTAAAGTCGATAAACCTCACCATTTAGGCACCAATAGACATCAAACTTTTCATCAATTTCAATCATATTACCTACCTACATACAGGGTGACCACTAACTCAACCGACAAACTTAACCAAACGATTCTACAACAAAAAATAGGAAAAAACTTTAAAAGTTTTTTGTTTAAATATTTAACACACCGTATTTCAAGAACTAAGACGTTTAATACATATATTTATAAAAAGTTTTTCTTATTTTCTGTTGTAGGATCGCTCCGTAAAGCTTGTCGGTTGAGTTACTGGACACCCTTTATGTATGTAGGTTATTTGATTGAAATTGATGAAAATTTTGATGTCTATTGGTGCCTAAACGGTGAGGTTTATCGACTTTAATATATAATACCTTATTTTGTATGTTTTTAATTGTCTATAAAATGGCGCCCCAGCTTTGCGATATCTGTCCAAATAAAAAGTTATGATGTAAATAAATTTTAAGTTTTAGGTAAAGTGCCCTCTGGCGGTAATTAACAAAAGTAGTTTTGTTCTAAAATTTTAGAGTCTGTAAAGCTCGATTTGTGTGCCAAATATATCAACTAAAATGGTTAAAAAAATGCAATATGGCGAAAAAACCAAAATAAAAATTGAACCTTGACGGCTTGTAACTCGAAAACGAAAAAGACATTTTGAAAAAATTATATGAAGCTTTACCCTTATTTTGTCAAGTAGAATCACCCCCTTAAGTTTCGTGATCGATTTTGAATCACCCTGTATAACAAATATTAGTTTATTTTATTACACCATGCTATGTATGTAGCTTTATCGACTATCTGGTGTAATAATTACTCACCCCCTGAGTTTTGTTAGTTTATACCGTATAAAACAAATAAAAATGTTGTTTTAATTAATTAATTATTTAATATTCATATTTATAATTAATATTATATTATCTTTTAAAATATGCAGGATACACAAAAAGTGTGATATTTTTAGAATTAAAAATCCTCGTAGGTGTGAAAGGTGTCTCCCAGTTTCATTTTTGTTAATTAATCAAAAGATGTTTAACCCATCGTTCCCCCTTTTCCGTCAACGTTGTCTAAGCACTGAAACATGCAGTTATGCATTTCACAGCACCTTGTAGACAACGCGGTAGATCATCACGGTCGTTATTTTTAAATAACGACCACCTAAATATATCTCTCCCGTGGCGCAGTGGACAGAGCTTTGATCTTCGAAGCCAGAGGTCGCCGGTTCGATTCCCGGCGGGGAGATATATTAAGGTAATAGTTATTTAAAAATAACGACCGTGATGACACTACCACGTTGTCTAAAAGGTGCTGTGAAATGCCATAACTGCATGTTTTAGTGCTTGTACAAAGTTGACGGAACAGGAGAACGATGGGTTAAACATCTAATAACCCGACACCCACGGTACTCTGGTATTTAGACATATGCCTTCGTGGGATGTCAAAAAGATTAAAAAAATATAATAATAAACCATAAAAACCACATGAAATGTAAACGCTTAAGGCACAGCCAAGGGAATAGTTTAAGGTAAAGTTAACTATTATTTGGACTAAGATTAGCCACCGTAGGACGAACAATCTTAAACTAAAATAAGTAAAAACTGCCGGTTATAATAAATTAAATTAGATTTTCGGTGGGTTTCATATCCATGCGTAAATAGATAGGTTTTTCTTAAATAAATATAAAAAGAAATCCTCAATTATTGAGCAATGCCGCCGACGATTGTTTAGCCAGGACCTATTTTTTACTTGCTTAATCCAAATTAAATGTAATACTTTCACCAAAAATTAGTAGCGTACATTTTTTTTATCAAAAATAATATTGCTACGAAACTGCTCGAGATGCGACTGCAATGGATTACTGAATTAGGTAAACTAATTAACTAAATTTTATTAAAATTGGATGAGAAATATGATATTAACAAAAAATGTTTTTTTTTTTAAAAGCCTAACACCCTGTAGCGGGAAAACAATGCATTTTTGTATCCATATAAAGTTAAAACTTTTCTTTTTATTTTTGAATAAATAATCTGACCTTAATTTTTTTAACGTTTTGTAACACCCTGTATACAAAATTCCCGGTTTTATTCTTGTAAACAACTAAAAAACCTTTTCTTTAAATGTGTATTAACCTGCAAAAAAGGTATGACAACCTTTTAAGTAAAAAATTAATAAGCAAGATTTTACCAAAAAATGTAAACAGAAACATACGCTACGCCGCGCCGCGTTGTTACGAATATATACCTTTATAAAAGAGTAGAAGGCTGTGGACATTGCGCATGTCTACAAACTTACATTTTGTTCTTCCTGTCAAATTAGAATTACGTAGTTACCTGTTAAAAATGAATTATATCGTTGTGTTTTCTATTTTCGGAAAAATTACTTGAAGACAAATAATAATTTGAACAAATTACGGTTTCTCGGGTTAATGGTAGAAGTTATACAAAAACTTTTTGTGCTCTTGATGTGGTCTAATTTGAGTGAAGCATACCTAGCTCGGTCGGCACTTTGTGCAGCAGAGGTAAGTTTATTGTATGTACTCTATGTACCTATTATTAAATTATATACAGGGTGTCTGGATATCGCACAAGATAGGGCTACTTGAGTAAGCTAAAATATTGTTAGTACATAAAAAAATGGAAATTGTCTAGAAAGTTGGGGCAAATCCGATTTTAACGATATTTGGGTAATTGTTTACAAACCGGACGAACCGCCGGGGGCGTTGATTACGAGTTTTTAGTCGAAATAGTTATGTTTTCGAGATATTCACTATCAAAGATAAATAAAAAAACTAACCTAAATTCACCATATTTTCCCTTATTTTTGCACGCAATTCCTAAGTTTTTAAATAATTGGTACTTATTATTTGATTTCCACCTCCTAAAAATCCCTTTTTGTTATTTATTTTACCCATTTTTTCTGTAAAATGCAAAGCTATATTTTTAATCATTTTAAGGCTACTGCTATTAAGAGTGAAGCATTACAATTTTATGGAACTAAATAAAAATCAATTAAATAGAAAAATTGGTTTTTAATAGATAAAAATAAAATATTAAGTGCCAAATAACTAACCCAATCACAAATGTTTACATGCCGATATTCATGTTAGATTGCCTCTTTTTCACACATTGCCTATGTGTTATGGTATTTAGCTGATTCTAAATAATATATTAAAATATTAATACTAAACCTTTTTTGGTAATTATCTTAAAAGTTACGGCACCTAAAATTTTAACAAATAATGGTACCAATTTGAAAAACCCTACAATTTATGATTTAAATTATATATATTTTTTCAAATTTAAAAATTAAAAAATATATATACAAGGTGTCCGGAAGGTGAGGTCAAAAGTAATACGGGTGATAGAGTGAGCCAAAATAATGTTAATATTTTGTATAAAAAAGTTCTATCGCGATTCGTTAGGGAGAAAGAATCTTTAAAGTTGGTATAAAACTGCTGCCACAGTACCAATGATATTTGGGCTACTAAATAACCTTATAGTAATGCTTCTTTTCATATAAAGGGTGTTTCAAAAACCATGGACCATCGCTCGTGGGGTAATTCTTTACTATAAAATTAAAATAAAATCCTATGCACATGGGCATATTGATATACAGGAAGTTAAAGTTTCATTTGTGTTTTCTATTTTTTTAAATGATGTAAAAACCGGTGGTCACTTTCAACATTTTCTTTAGCTTTAAGTTAATTATGCATTGTACAAAAACAAGAGTTTTGAATAATTATTGTGTCTTTACGATTACCTTTTTTATTACGCCGCCGAATGGGAAATTTGCACATTTTTATAAAATTAACCATGTCTGCTAAGGGAAAACCTAAACGAAAAAATACAAGGAGGTAACTTTTGTGGCCTATGTAGTAAGCATGTGCATGTGCATCAAAATTAGCAAAAGTCAGTGGCGCACATAATTTTTCTCTAAATACATTTTTACAGTTACCCCGTACGAACGCCATTGCCGCGGCTGTGCGCACTTTATTAATACACTTTAAAGTTTCAAGTTTCAATAAAATCGGTTAAGTGGTTTTAAGGTTTGAAAAAAAATAAAAGAACAAAATTGAAACCTTAACTCCTGTATATCGGAAACCATGCGTTTCCGGACCTTTTAAATAGGACTTTTTTATTATTTCTTTGTAAAAATTAACCCACGAGCGTTCATGTTTTTGAAATACTCTGTATAAACGGCTGGTTAGTAAGTCAGAATTATACAGGTTGCAACGATTCCTTTTTTTATTTAATGTATGCATTTTTACCACTGGTGACAAAAGCGACATTTTGCTTTGACCGTTTAATTTCTTTATCATTTTTGTACAAAAGGTATATCCTATTTAAATCGATTTATTTGACCGTTATTTATAAATTCGCGTTTTAAGACCAGACATACTAGCATTTTGTAAGTAATAAAAAATTTAAATTTTATCAGACATTTTTAAAACATGGTTAAATTCTTAAAAAACAGCTTTTTAATGCATTACAAAGTTTAAGAGACTACCAAACACCATGTTTAATAATTATAAGATATTTTAACAATTTTATCAAAAAATTGAATTTTCTATTTTATATAAAATACTGGTAGGTATGTCTAAATTTAAATTGCGATTTTTATGAAATGGTCCGAGTCGATTTAAATAATGTATACCTTTTGATACAAAAATGATAAAGAAATTAAACGTTTAAAGCAAAATGTCGTTACCAGTATTAAAAATGAACATTATATTCAAAAAAATCGTCGCACCCTGTATAATTCCGACTAATTACCCATGGAAACAAGCAATACTATCAGGTTATTTAAGTTGCCCAAATATTATTGGTATAGTGGCAACAGATTAAAAGTACTAATTAAACATTTTTCGCAAACGCCCTGTTTACCTCCCATATTCGTCACGTTTCGTTTACATAAAATATCATTACAGGCAAACAATATGCCCAATGCCCACTGTCCATTCTGTAAACTCGACTTCTAGTAAAAGGAGGGCTCACGGTAACGCAAGGTGTATGTCACAGGTATGGAGGGTTAACGGAACGTATAGTGAAAAGGTTATTTTTTGTTAAAATCTATTTTGGAAAAAGCATAATTAATTTTGCGATTTCTAACCAATTTAGTTTTTTCAAAATTTATTTATTTAATTACAAAACATTTTTTCGGCATTTTATTATTAATGTGTTTTTTTCAATTTTTTTACGTGATATTTGTTTTAAAAATGTTTCGAACCTGACTGATAAGAAACATATCACGATTCTTGTTATACTGTGTGGTACTTCGCCGAGCGGAACATAAAAATCCCAAATCGAAGATATGATCTTTGTCAGGTTTTAGCAGTACAATAGCGTTTTTTAAATGAAACACTTTGTATTTTAACCATCATTAAAAAAGGTATTTAAACAAACTTTAAGAAAATATCACATTTAATATGTATATCTCTTATATTTCTAAAAATATGGTAAACCAAAACTAAAAATAGGTTTTTATACCAACTTTGAAGGTCAATATCTCCCTAACGAAGCGCGATAGAACTTTTTTAATATGAAATACTAACAATATTTTGGCTTATTCTATTACCCCTATTATTTTTGACCTCACCTTTCCGGACACCCTGTATTTAGCAGAACATTTTTTCTTTAATAAACCAGGCTTTCCGAATTTTTAAGTCGTTGAGTTTTCCTTTCAGTTAGGTAAATAGGAACAATGGAGGTGATCTATTTTTTCCTCCTTTATATATTTAAAAAAATTAAAATGTGTGATTTTATAAAAGCAATTTTTTTATAAAGCTATATTTTTCTAGCGCCTTTTATTACTGAGATTATTTTTTTTTACCTTTTTGGACTGCATACCTAGGAATAACGTTTTTTTTTTTTTGTATAAATAATACATATAAAAGTTTCTCATCTGACGCAAACTTCCGTAGACACACTATAACATTTAAATTAATATTTAGATATTAAAATGAAGTAGATTATTCTGATAAAGTATACAGCGTATCCTAGGACTTAACGAGAGGACAAATAAAGACTAGAGTAAAAAGCACCGCGACGTGAAATTTGATTGGTTTGAAACGCTACAGACGGTCATGCAAAAGTATCACATTTGGGGATTCAGGGTTAGTTTTTTTAATGTCCTAATAAAGCCAATTAAAAGAAAAAGTTTTAACTAACCAGAAATCATCATGACCACCCCCAACGTAACAGTTTTGCATGGTCTATAGTTAGGGATTCCTGGACCATTTTTCCAAGTCATTACTAACAAGCCCATTTTTTGTGAGTAGCTTCATTTTGACAAGACGGCCAACTTTTTGACCAATTTTTTTCTTACAACAATTTTCGTTGGGGGTAGTAGAGATTAAGAATGTTGATTTGATAAACATAAAAAACCAGGGTGACTACCTTGCAATTTGTGGGACAATGTGAATGTTAAATTATATAAATATTATTTAATTACCAGAAAAAAAATCAGCCGGTTAGTAGATATTTTTACGACATCGTAAAACCATAAATGTTGGTGTTAGGGGACTCTTTGATGAAATCTTACATTTTGCAGGGCAAATATTTTTTGGTTTATTTAGATAATTATCTTATAAATTAACAGAGAAAATTCCCGTTTGAAATCTATTTTAGATATCTGTCAAATAAACACATTTAATTTCTGCTACCCCTGTAAGCTACCACCAACGAATATTGTTGTAAGGAAAAAGTCGGGCGTATCGTCAAAAAAAGCTACTCACGAAAAATTAGCTTGTTAGTAATAACTTGGAAAAATGGTCCAGGGATCCTAAGTACTAAAATTAATGCAAGGAAATAAAAAACCCTTTAGTAATATACTGGGTGAAATATACCTAATATAACATAATTAATGTGTTAGTTATTACTATATGACAAAAATTCCTAAAAATTTTTTCTGTCTTAGCGCATCAACTAGTTTGTAGTCTGAGTATTCTGCCGTCCAACGAAAAAAACACCGTATGTGAATAGGTTTATAATATACACATACGGTGTTTTTCTGTTGGATGGCAGGTATTAAAATAAAAAGTGGCTTGCAACATACAGTAATAATTAGTTCTCACTATCCGTCTCGTTTACCTTTACATCTGTCACATGTACCGTAAGCTCCCCTCTTTCTAAACGTCAATTCAAAGAACGGATATTGGGCATGTAGTGTGTATTTGCGTGTTCAACTGTTTTATGCAAAATAAACCTGACGATATACGGTAAGTATAGTAAGGTTCGACCTTAAGTAATTTAAGACCTTAAAATTGTTAAAAATTTAAAAAAAACTATATACCATACAAAGTGTAATTATAATAAACAAAATAAATATTTTTTCTTGTATTTACCCTTCATCTTATAAACTCTACTATTTAGGAAAGAAAAAAAAAGAATTTTTTGGAATTTAGACTTGTCCGAGTTTTGCTTCAAATGAGCCACAAAGAGAAAAAAAAACATTGTTATTAAAACTAAACACACATTTAAAAAATAATCCAATTAAAATGAGTCTAAGTCATAGGTGGGTTCTTTCAAATATTAGTTTTTTTTAAAGATTAGTATCTGTGTCTAAAATATTATAAGCTTTTAAAACATATTTCTGGACTAAAGCTCTAGCATCTTTTTACTTTATTCTCGTTTATTTTATTGGGAAAAAGCAGCACGTTTGTATTTTGTAATGAAAAACCGCTCTCAGATATTTTGGCAGAAAATTTCTACTTACAGAATTTAATTTGAAAACCTGGAGGTGTGTTCATAATTGAAAATGAAGCTATAAATAGGGGTTAAAATGTTTAAAAATGACCGTTATAATATCCTGAGTAATATAAATAAGGCAAAACTTTTTAGTATTTTAACAAATTAAACTATTAGACTACACACTCAACTATTAGTATACAGATTTTTCCCGCTTCGTATATCCTCGCCATAGATAATTTAAACGTTTAAGTAGTGCAAAAATCACACCAATTCGGACTTGTCCCCTTTTTTGCTCCAAACTATTTATATCGTCGAATGTAATATCCAAATTTATCATATAATATGTTTGGACGCCTCCGATTTTTGCTCCTAAGTATGTCGTCAGCAATGTTAAAAGTCTGATAGCGACGTTAATATGCTTCGAACTTGTAGTGATTTTTACACCAATCCTTTAAAGAATACGACGACGCAAAAATATTATTTTCGCCCAAAAATGGACTTGTCCAGTTTTTGCCCCAAAGTCTATAATTACTGGTTATTGCATTGGATACTGCTTATTTTTTCTAGTATATAAAGCATTTAGAAAAAAAAAAGGTTAATGTGTTAGTTAATGCTATTACGGAAATTAATTAGTCACTACGAATTTTCAAAATATACTTTTAAGTAAAATATTGATTGATAAATGAGCCAAAGAGATATTTTTTAACTGTTATTGTAACAATTTTATTAGTCCATTATATCTTTATATATTCACCAAAATTTTAATTTAAAAAGCTTCTCAAATATGAATAAACTGTTTAAACCCCGGGGAGTGCATTTTCGTACGAGATCAAATCACACGAGAAAATATAATCGATTTTATGAACGTTTTGTTTTAATTGACCACTTAACGACGATTAGCAGCTATATTGACGGCTATCTAGTTAATCGTTAATTAGTTTTATGATAGACTTTGTGGGATGTTAGCTTTATAATTTTCTAGATTAAACTGATAATTTGATTCAATTTTCTGATAGGTTTCGTAGAAGGATCCCTTAAACTAATAGAATTCGGTTGATGGTGTAAGGTTTTGACCAAATATTTTAAATAAGTTGATAAAACCTATACTTAAAAACTCTTAAATTCAGTTGTTGCTTAAAGCTTTATAAAAATACAATTTTTATTTAAATTATATTTTAATAGCTGGTTACGCACTAAGGTCACAAGTAAAAAAAATTAAATTAGTAATGAGACGTAAATTGGACCCTAGTGTGTATGGCACTTCATAGAGGCTAGCTGGAAATCACGCTACTTATACCATATAAGCAAGCAGTTTTGGTATATCGGCCAGTAATAGAATAACAACAAAAGCAATATTACTCACGCATGTTTACATGACGGTATTTGGTTAGATTGTGTCTTTTCCTCACATTGCCTATATGTTATGTTATTTAGCTCAACCGGTATACAAAGTAATAATTCTTAACCTGTACGTATAAATATAAGAATTTTTTTTAAGGTAAACAGCAAGTAAAAATAAAAAGAAAATAAATAATAGCAAAATGCTTTTAGTTAGAATTACTTAATTATTTAAAATTAAATTAAAGAGGTGTAATTATAGGGACAAAAAAATTATTAATAATTAAAAATATGTACAACATTTTTTAATTACTATTTGTCACTAACCAGAACAAACTTTTTGTGTTTTAAAAAAATATGGTATAATCGCTATAAGCCTAAATAGTAATTAAATCTAGTAAACATAAAATTACAACTGAGGGTAAAGTACTAGTACAAATACCCAATAATATAATCATTACTTGTCTATAGAATATTTTTTAAATAAAAACGAAAAGTTTAGGGGATTAATTTTGCAAAGCTGTGTAAAAACTATACTAGGGGAAACTTGCCTAAAATAGCATACTTAGGTAAAATGATACACTTAATATTTTTGAATTTCCCGCTTTAGCAGCGACTTTTTAAACGTGTTGAAGCGTGTATATGATCACTGTAGTTAGTATTAAAATTATCATATAGGTGTATGTCCCCAATTTTTATTTGCACGTTCACACGTTTGAAAGTTCAATTTCCAATTTACCAACCGCAAAATAATTCTAAACAATTTTGAATTTGTGCATTTTTGCCAAGTTACATAGTTTTGTTATATATTTTATTTTTTTATTGAAACACAGTACTTTTGCTATGTTTATCTGTAAAAATAATTACTGTAGGTATATTTTAGCTGAATTTATATATTGACGTTTCTGTTTCCGTTTGCCATTTGACGTTTTCAGTTAGAAGATGAAACAACAACCATATACCATATTAAAAACCGAAACGTCAAACGGCGATCGGTAACAAAAACGGCAATCTATAAATTAAGCTTTATACTCTTAAAATTAAAGCATGTTTGCTAAATTATTGATTTTGGGTGAAATGATTCACATGTAATAGGTGTAAAATGACCTATTGACAACTTTTTTCTTGATCATTAGGAAATATAATAACGAAATCTATACGCTAAGGTTGTTCAAAGTGGGCCCATGGTATATGCTTTTAGTCTCCCCTAGAACGAAAATATTTTCCGTGAACTTTATTGTAAAATTAAAAAACAGTCAAGAATATTTACATACCTTATCATATTATAAATGTTAAATGTTTTTAATACAAATGAGTTCTAAATTTATTTATTATATATGTTTTATACTTTATAAAATCTTTTAAAGCGTCTGTTAAATGTATATACCATTTAAGCATAAGCTATTGTGTCATTTTATATGGCACCATGCCTAAAATGGGCTACTTTGAGACATTATGAAAAATAGTTGTTATCTTTTTTTCAAAGCTGGATTAGGTAAACCTTGGCCTAAGTAATGACTAAGAATAAGTTACAAAGGCACTTTACAATTTATTACAGTAAATCGCATTATAATTTTTTAAAATATGGGCAAAAATTTGTAAAGTATATCATTTATGGTCATTTTCCCCTGTATTATTTCTAAAACAAAAATAGTTTACTAATTATTATTTGTCTTTTTAACTTGCGTATTATCTTTTAATAAAAAATAATTGACTATCTCCCTAACTAAACATATTTTCCAACTTTTTTTTTTAATATCGATCACTGTTTGACCTTAGCAACCATTTTCCACTTTTATGCTTGTAGGTAAAAAAATTACCCTATTTACGCATGAACTGTTGAAAAAATTGCTTGGGGCAAACAATGACTAGTAATAAAGAAAAAATTAATAATAAAGTAAAATATTTTTAGTTAGAAGACTAATCAATTCTTTCGAATAATAAAAAGAGGAACGTAGAGTTTAGGTACAAATTTATTATTAGTTAGTTATTATTAATTAGGTTCTAATATATTATATAAATATATATATATATATATATATATATATATATATATATATATATATATATATATATATATATATATATATATATATATATAAATATATATATATATATATATATATATATATATATATATATATATATATATATATATATATATATATATATATATATATTTATAATAATTTGTTTATTGGTTTAGTGTAGAAGAAAATAGTTGATTTTTCTGTAACAAAAATTATTTTACAATCTTTTTGTAATGCAAGTTATTATTTGTGTTCAGAATTTATATCCTTTCTTTATTTACAATTATTGAAAATATTAATTAATAAAAAAATTACCTAACTTTTGTTTTATTATTAGTCATTGTTTATCCTTAGCAATTATTTTTTCAAGTTTTCGCATATAGGTTAGAAATAATTTGTATACCGGGTGTTTCTCACAGATGGTTCCCCCTTTAATTTTTTTACCTTTAATAATAGAACAATGAAATTTGTTATATCGTTGTTAAACATAATTTCGGATTAGTTAATGTATTTAATTCTTTTTATAACTGCCGATTTAACCGGAAATGACTACTACTCCCAAATTGTACCACCGGTATATTTTATGTGTTTTTGATAAAATAAGACATTCTGAATACAATGACATCCCATATGTCATCATGTCTCAATTTTTCCAATTGCACAGGAGTTTCTTAGTAAAATTAAATAAATTAATTAGTATATTTCTATAACTTCAAAGCTATTAAAATCTAACTTGTGAAAATTTGCTATATTAAGGAGCAATTTTTTTTGGGCAATAATATTGGCTTCAGTCAGTTTGCCTATTTTTTGAGATATGCTATTCCGTGATATTGACGACGATTTGTTTCAACCTTGTTACTTCATTATATGATTATTAAACACAATAAGTGCAGTTGATTTTAAAAGGTTTTTTTAGTAGTAACGGATTTATTGACCTTCAAAAAATTGCGTACAGCGTATTAAAAGTATAATTTGACAATAAAGTTGTTGCATACAAAAAAAATACGGCAACAAAACTATGGTTATTCTTAATGTTAACAAAAAGTTTCAGAACAAAAATCTAGTTTTACTACAATTTATTAATTTGTGAATACCATATCGCTTTGTTACCGTATTTTTTAGTAATTTTTAGTAAATTTTCATTGTCAAAAAATACTTTTATCTGGTATACAGTCAATTTTTTTGGTGTCAATAAATTCGTTATTATTTGAAACGGTCTTAGCTTATTTCCATTTTTTAAAGGAAAAGCTAGGATTTTAAGAATGTAAAAAAATATAAGAAGAAAAATTAAAAAATAACTATTAGTTTAGGGTTAAGAACAATAAGCAATATGAAAAAAGAGCAACTTCAAAAAAATTAAAATAAAAAACCAAAACTAATGAATAACAAAATTTTTAAAATATGAGTTAATAATACTAACCAAATAAGCAAAAACTTTTATGGGTAGCTTTTCACAAAGAAGCTTGACCCATTTAAAAATTTGGCAACTACTGATCTAGTGGTTAGTTTTAGATTTTTAAAAAACAAAAATTAAATTAGTATTTATAAAAAGTTACTTAAATAAATAAGCATGACAAACCTATACAATAGCAAAATAATAGTAAAATACAGTATTTGCTAAATAGGATGTTTATTGAAATTTATTGAACACATTGCAAACAAATTTTTATTTTAATATTTGAGGAAGTATAAGAAAAAATTTGGCAATGCTGATTAAAAAGGTAACTTGATTATTATTTATTAAAAGTAAAGTGTTAGTTTTAAAATTGCTTTAATTTACATACCTATATATTTCTATATACACATTTTAAAGAACACATTACCTACATTTTTTCTCAAAACCGCATTATTTTGAAACTGTAAATACCCGTATTAAAAAATTTTAGAATTTGGGTGCAATAAAACATTTTTATGACCAGTGTTTCGTAAAATTCATAAAACAACATTTATTTTTATACATTTGTTAACTAAATGGTCGTCCAGTAATAAAAAGCTTTCTCCTAAAAGTTAATATTTTAAAAGCGCTTTTATTTTGTAAGTAAACAATGAAATCCATCCAACATCATGTATTTATTTATTCACAACTCGATGTATTTATGACTTTTAGTTATTCTCTTATTTCTTGGTAGAAACTGCCAAAACCAATCATTGCTTTAAATTAATTATGTTTGGAGTTGACATGAGTAATTAAAGTGCTGATTGTCAAAATTGTAAATTAAACAATGTTTAAAAAAAGGTTATACTGGGTGTTACCGAATGTTGTTCAACAAATTCAATTTTCAATAATTAACATATGAATAACCCCCACTGGGTAGCACAGGATGTTGTTAACGCCCAATTTTTTAAGTTGTTGACGATCCCGCCAAACATCTTGTCATTTTGGATTGCTTTTACCACACATTCACGACACGCGACAACCCCGATTCGATTTATTTGGGTTTTTGTTAGATAGCAATAGTTAAATAATTTGCAAATCTTATCTTCCTAACTTCACACGGTGGAGCACAAAACTTAAAGAAACTACACTACTAGCTAAAATAGCTACAATAAAAGCTTTAAAAAAACTAAACAAATTACAATTGTACAACGAGTAAAAGCACTTTAAAATATATAACTTTGAGAGTTGTCAGCAAATAAAATGGATTTAAATTTGGTCAGTCTGTATATACAAACCTCTTGTTAAATAAAAAAAAGTTAATTGATAGCAACCATTTGCTTTTTTGTGAGTATGTTACAATTACCCAAATCCCGGGGAAGGGGAGGCAAGCGGTCCACTCGGCCCCTCCCAGCCGGCACCCATGCCCACCACCCCAAAATTTTTAAGGTAAAAGAGGGTCGAGTGATACATCCTTTTGAAACATTGGCAAGTACTTTAAAACTCTTATAAAATATAAAGTCAATACCTTTATTTACTACAAAATGGTCGTAATTGAAATATAACCTAAATAGCTGATTTAGAGAGCCATATTTATAAATCTGAAAAAGTAAGGCATAGCTGATAAATCTTTGTTTTTGGGTTTGGACCGCGTCGTATTAAAAGTGTTGCCGGCGTTGTTAAACGATTTTAATTTAATGCGGTTCAAACCTACGAACCAAGATTTCTCGATTAAACAAGGCCGTGAAATCTTCCGTCAAAGTAAAATATAGTTTATGTGGTATTTTTTTACCGCTCTTTTAAATCTTTTTAAAAGGTAATATATTATACAGGGTTTTTTTCATTAAAAATACATACTCTTTGTGCTACCCTGTATATTTTTACCGCAATTAAAAAAAATACCCTGATTTTGTAGTGGGTGAAGATCATAACTTAAAATTCTAGGGTTATAAAGAACACATCAGGAGCTTTAAAATAATGTATCATGCACTCGACCCCCTTGTCATTTAAGAATTTTGTGGAGATGGCCCTGCTGGTTAAGGGGTTGAAAGAGCGCGGTCCAATCTTTTGTAAAGAATATTTTTTTTATAAATATCCTAAGGTATTTCAGCGATTTTTTGAAATAGGCTTATCTGCGACCGGCTTATCTGCGTTCGAAAGCAATAAAACCGACCTATAAGCGACCTATGGATTTAAGTAAGAGTGAACCTCAATGGAGCATAAGCATTGTTGCCGAGTTGTTCTTAAACTCTTCCCATTCAGTTGTTTTATTTTTTGTGATATATTTTAAATATAATAAAAAGTTTTAAAATGGTAGATAAATAATTTAAATTTATTTATTGCATATAAAGGCCTACAAATTTACGTAAAAATAAAATACAAGAATATACGTATTGCAATATATGTATGTGTGTATTTGTCGTTCGCTTACTAGAACTAACCATTCGTAAGTGTGTATTAGTCTTGGGTTTAATTAGGTACCTACCCTTAGTACCCTTTTCTAATTCTAAGAAATATCTCTAATGGTCCACCTACATTGTGGCAACAGTGCGTCCTAAATTTAATGCATTTTGGACCCACCAGGTCGAATAATGGGGGTTTGAAAAATTCGGTCGCTAATGCGCCGATTTTATTATTGGTCGCTGATAAGCCGGTTGCTCTAGGGCTTACAGCATTTATTTTAAATCTGTCTTTTTTCGCAGATAACTTGAATGGTAAGTTTTTAAATTATCACCCTGCATAAGAATAGCTTTAAAGACTTAATTTAACATTTTACACACAGGTTTATTTTTTTAACACGCTTTTATTAGCTTGGGTTGTAACTATCTATCTATCTATCTATCTATCTATCTATCTATCTATCTATGTAACGGAATCTTTGAGCCTAATTTTTACCAACTTCCAGCGATTCAATTTCTTTGAAACTTTGCACACGTATCAAGGACCGATGACAATGCAATAATTTAAAAACAGTATCCCATTATCCTGATTAGGACCGCCAGGATAAATAAATTCCTTTACAGATCCTCTGTGTCTCTTGACAAAATGGCGAAGGAATTTTTTAGTGAATAAGCTGGAGCATTTATTTTTAAAAAACTAATTGATATATTGAACTAAAAAATTAAAAATAATTAATAGTTTAAAAAACTAAAAAACACGCTTTTATATGAAACCGAACTAAAAATTAGACGATAATTTTTCATTACAAAGAGTTTGTCACTTCAGAATAAAAGCGTGGGGTGCTTAATATATTAAATGTTATAATTATTCTATTTGCAAATATCTATGAGGGAAAAGTTATGAAAAAATAGTAAAATGCACCCCACGCTTTTTACTCTGAAAAGACAAACTCTTTGTAATGAAAAATTATTGTCTAATTTTTAGATCGGTTTCATATAAAAGCGTGTTTTTAGTTTTTTAAACTATTATTTTATTTTAATGTCATAAAAATAAATTTCCCTCTTATAGTACAAAATAGAGATTAGGTTGTAGGGATTTTTAAATTATCGATTTAGACAATACGGTAAAGGCCAGAAAGTTGCACACATATGGATATTTTTTATTATTTATAAAATCATTAAAACGCTTTTTGGTAATTACCTATGTTTATCTAGTAACTTAAAAATCAATAATAACATGGCAAGCAAACGGAATTTTGTTGGGGAAGAAAATATTATAAGTATATTAAAATAAATATTTAAAATTATTGTTGGATAGCATGATATTTAAAAAATGTGTTTAGAATTTTGCTTTTTCATTATTGACTTTAAGATTACTGAATAAGCAGAGGTGATTGCCAAAAAGCTTTTTAATAATTTCAAAAAATTCTATGTGTTCAACTCTTTGGCAGTCACTGTAGATTTTTCGACTTTTTTTTGCAAAAAAAAATTATTTATTGTCAACATTATTCGCAAAATTTACTCTTACACTTTTAAGGATGTATTTTTGTTTTATGTTAGTAAAATATCCAGTTAAGGGAACGTTACTTTCGGTAGCTTTACTATTTACTAGTATAAGCAGGAGGTTTTAGAACATAAAAACAAAATAATATTAATACAGCATTTGCAAATCATTAAAATCATTATAATACTAGTATTTTTATATTTCGTTTA
The DNA here is from genome assembly GCA_014170235.1 of Listronotus bonariensis. Lineage (NCBI taxonomy): Eukaryota > Metazoa > Arthropoda > Insecta > Coleoptera > Curculionidae > Listronotus > Listronotus bonariensis. Next base: position 163,164 of record JACEGR010000841.1, read on the forward strand.
TGTTCTTTTAAAATAAGATCCTCAAGTTTTATTAGGTATCGCAGCGAGTTCTTCATAGTAATAATTACAACAAAATACAACATTTTGCATGACAGGCAGTATGGATTTCGCCACAAAAGATCTACAGCAGATCTTCTTTCCTTCGTATCACACTGTTGGAATAAGTCTCTTGAGTTTCTAGGTGAGTCCCAGATCGTTGCTTTTGATATATCCAAAGCTTTTGACCAGGTCTGGCATGCCGCACTTCTTAATAAACTTCCCTCTTATGGTCCTTCACCTAAACTCTGTACTTGGCTCTCTAGTTATCTATCTGATCGACGTATATCAGTTATTGTGGACGGCCATTCTTCAAGCTTTCACCAAGTAAATGCTGGAGTCCCTCAGGGCTCAGTTCTGGCACCAACATTGTTTCTTCTTCACATTAACGACCTTCTCTCGTCCACAACTAATTCCATTCATAGTTTCGCCAACGATATTACCCTTCACTCCAGTTTTCAGGTTCCTAAACCCATCACTAAACCTGACTTGGAAAACAAACGCAGAGCGATGCAGATATTCCTTTCGCAGGATCTTAATTTAATATTGGATTGGGGCGCCAAAAATCTCGTCCATTTTAATGCATCCAAAACACAATCATGTGCTTTGTCGCGAAGAGAGTCATCAAATACTCATCCTCTATTTATAAGCGGCCAAGTTTTACAGAGCAAAGACACCTTTAATCTTGTGGGCTTTACATTTGAAAGTAACCTTAACTGGCATAAACACATTGTATCTATTGCCACGGCAGCTTTAAAAAGCTTGGATTTCTCTTTCGAGCCAAAAAGTATTTTTCCGCTTCTAATTTATACACTTTATATGTGTCCCAAATCCGACCTCCTTTGGAATATTGTTCCCATATCTGGGGTCGGCGTCCCCAACAACCCCAAGCATTCTTGATTCTATTCAAAGAAGAGCTATTCGTCTCATTAATGAGAGAGAGAGAGTTTTATTGATTATAGACACGTCAACCCTTAGGGTTTTCTAGTGTCTTTAATTTTGTTGGTTTCATTTGTGTTACTGGTTGTGATTCTACATGTGTTAGTTAATACGTTTTTCCATTTTTGTTTGTGAGCTTTTTATTGTTTCTTTATTTATCCTTTTATTTTTTACGTTTCCTATATTTTGTCTATTAGTTGGTTTCTTTTTAGAAATTCCATAATTTTAAGCGAGTTTTTGTATGCTAACTTTTCTTTGATGTTTCCTATTATGTTCATGTTTTGTAGTTCATTTTTATATTTATTGCAGTTTTCGAAAATGTGTTGAATGCTAAGTATACAGTCGCATACTTCGCATCGAGGAGGGTCGGTTCTCTCTATCAGGTATTTGTGAGTTAGATTAGTGTGACCGATTCGTAGTCTGGCCATGATGCAAGTTGTTCTTCTGGTCAAATGGGTTATGTGGTTTTGTTCAAAGTATTGTGATTTTACATTTTGTAGTTTATTGTTGCTTTCTTCTAAGTCCCATTCTAATTGTGTAATGTTTTTTGATATGTTTTTGAGAGGTTTTGTAGGTCCTTTTTGTAGAAATCATTATTTATGTTCATCTTTGTGTTAGATTCAGTTTTGGCCAGTAGGTCTGCCTCTTCATTTCCTTCTATGCCTACATGTCCCGGTGTCCAAAGAAATATTACTTTTTTTCTTTGAATGCGAATTCTTTCTAGTTTGTATTTAATTTCCATTATTAACGGGTGATCTACTGAGTAGGATTCTATTGATTTTATGGAGCTCAGAGAGTCAGTTGCAATTACCCAATTAGTGTTAAATCTTAGTAGTATAAAGTCTAGGGCTTTTGTGATAGCAAATAATTCAGATGTAAATACTCCTGTTGTATGGTGCAGATCATAAGAGCTCTGATGGTCTGGGGTCCAAAAAGCTGCTCCAACCTTGTTGTTATTTTTAGAGCCATCAGTGTAGATAAAATTGTAATATTTATATTTGGAATTTATATATATATATTTTTAAAGATGTTTTTGATGATAGAGGGATTATATGTATCTTTAGGAAAATCTCATTAATGATCCTTCACTTACAGAAAGGCTTCCTTCTCTTGCCCATCGTCGGGCTGTGGGGGATTTATCGCTTTTTTATAGGTACTTTCATGGCTTCTGCTCTGAAGAATTGTCCAGTATAGTTCCTCCACTCACGGTTCCCAACCGAGAAACTCGTGGTTCCGCGCGTATGCATCCCTATACGGTCCAACTGGACAGGCCCCGAACTTCTTACTTTGATCGTTCTTTTATCCCTAGAGTTTCTAGATTGTGGAACCTGCTGCCCGCGGAAGTCTTTCCTTCCCCCCAAATCTTCAAGTATTTAAGTCCCGTGTCAACAAACTCCCTCTTACCTCGCCTAAGACACCCACGGTACGTTAGTATTTAGGCTTTAAGCCTTCGTGGTTTGTCCAAAGATAAAAAAATAATTAACATATATATAAATTTCTTTAATGGCCAATGTTAAAATCGGTCGTCGCTGTTCGACCTACTTCTTTATCTCTCATTTTTGCTTTCGTATCAAAATAGCTAAGTTTATATCTTCAATATACATAATATAATGACCTTGAATGTTAATACTAAGGTATTACGCAGAAACAAAGAAAAATAATAAAAAATTAGCTTAAGAAAAGGGAAATAATTGGTAAATTAGGAACATAAGGCACATAGGCGAAACTATTGATAATACGTAATTGATAATATTCGGCACAATTCTACAGCAAGATCTTTAATTTTTAAATTTATAAGAAAAAATTTTAACACTAAGGTAAAAATCTTTCTTAATTCAATAACAATTTGTTTTAGGTGCCATTTTTTTGCTCTTAACTTAGTTTCAAACAATATTTTTTCTTTTAATAAATACCTACTTAATATATCATCATTGGCTGGTAGTAGCTTATTGCATCGCATTTAACATAAATATTTTATTGCTATTTTTAACATTTTTAGAGTTTTACATTTTCAAAGTTTTTACACTTACATTTTTAAAGTTTTAACGCTTACTTATTTTTTGAGTGCCGTTGGTAATATTGCATGAACATGGGTGGCAATGATCCTGTCTTCATTTTTAATTTAAGCTCAAATAAATTTTTATCGTAAGATTCTTTAAAACATTTTTTAAAGCGCTTATATAAAAGAGTTATAAAACTTTGCGATTATATTTTTCAAACATTACCTGGGTCCAGAGATTTATTTGCATTCATACATGACCAATGAAATGCAATATGAAAAATGGCTCCAAAAATCAAGAGGGTTAAAACACTTTTGTGATAAGATATAGAGGGTTTTTCATCTATAATTTTAAAATAGGAGTCATTTCCGGTTAAACCAGAAGTGGTTGAAAAATGAAAATATGTGAAAATCTTCTTCTCCCAAACCATTTACCTATGACAAGTATAATTTTGATTAGTATAATGGTCTAGACGTTATGGCTAGTCTAATAAATTTGTTGAAACCCGGTATGTTATTAAAACCGCAAAATAAATCTATTATTTATCTTTTAGAAATAATTATGTGGCCACAACGTGTATATTGTACATAATTTCTTTAATCATTATTTCTGGTGTTTTATAATAATTAAGAGTGGGTACAAACTAACGTATGTTAAACACACTAACTGCATAATTTTATTATTTTATACCAGAATTATTCAGTGCTACAATGTTTAACCACAATAAGTTCATCATAAAACAAATATTATTATTAAAATACTTCAAATTTCTGTGTCAGCAAGTTACTCTGTACAAAGGTGCGCATTTTCCACATTTAGCTTTGTCTGTGGGGTTTGGGCAAAATTCTTGCGGCGGCGATATCAAAGGCCAATTTTAGTTTACTTTACCGCCGCATTAAAAAAATGTTTGTTGTTAACTTTTAATGTCTGGTTTACCGTAAAGTTTAAAAAATTATTTTTTAACTTGGTATTGTAATTTATGCAGCAATACTAAAAATCAAATATATCTTAGCTTTTAATAAATAAAATATACCACTAAATTGATTTTGATAATATTAGGTTTGTTCCAGCAGAATGTTGGAAACATGTTAGCAACAATCCTAAAACGCAGTAGGTTTGTTCCAGCAGGCTGTCAGAAATGTTTGCAACCGTTCGGATTCTGGGCACGTTAAATTTTTCGTTCCAGCAGTGCCATGTTTCTAACATTATACAATTGTTTGTTGTTCCAGCAGTAGTTTTAAGATGTTGGAAACATGTTGGAAACTGTTTAGAAAGTTTGCAAACTTTCTTCAAACATTACTGACAATTTTAAACATAACCTTTCTTGTATTGACGTATAAGCAGTATGCACACCTTGTTTATTTTTCGTTCCAGCAGAAAACTGTTGCCAACATTTCTGACTAATGTTTGTAACAATTTCTGCGTTTTACGATTGTTGCTAATATGTTTCCAACATTCTGTTGGAACAAACCTAATATTACAAACATTACTCAGAAATATTGGCAACAGTTTTCTGCTGGAACGAAAATAATCAAGGCGTGTATACTGCTTCAGTCAGTAATGTTTGAAGAAAGTTTGCAAACTTTTTAAACAGTCTCCAACACCTTGAAACTACTGCTGGAACAACAAACAGTTGTATAATGGTACAAACATGGCACTGATGGAACGACAAATAAATTTGATGTGCGCAGAATCCGAACGGATGCGAACATTTCTGACAGCCTACTGGAACAAACCTATTGATTATCAAGTCACACGGCAGAGTGTCAAGCCAAGTTCAAGCAAAGGAACTAACTACAACGCCGCGTGTTATATTGCACGAACCACTTGGTACCACTTTTGACTCCTTCATAACTTAAAACCTGTTTAATGTAAACACATAAAAGTTTGTGTGTTTATTTATATCAGTTAGGATAACTAAAAGCCCAAATTTCAAAAAGCTAGCTAAATAGGGCTATAACGGTTCTCACTGACATACCGGGTGACACAGGATGTTGTCATCCACCTTTTTCTTTTTTTTTGTAGTTTTTAAAAGAGACTATTATATTAAAGCATACATTTACATTTTTGTTATTATCATGACCTCAAAATTACTGCCGGTTTAACCGGAAGTACCAGGCGCGCTTGTGGCTGCTTCGGTTGTATCGGCAAGCGTCGATCTCCGGAGTTAAGCAGTGGAATGCGCGCCCATAATTTGGATGGGTGTCCGGCGACAGCGGTGTTTTGGGCAACTGCACACGGTGTTCTGCTCGGGGATGCGGACCGAGCAACAACCATCCAAGTTATGGAATGAATGGTGTGTGAATGAGAAGGAGTAGGGGTCAAGGTACAATAAGCCTTCAGGCTGCAGTGTACCACCTAGGGGGCGGTCGTCGGACCTGGGTGGGATGACCCCGAAAGGGTGAAAAAAAAAACGGAAGTACCATGCGTTTTCTTATTTGAAATACAAGTGTTGACTTTTTTAATTTTGTATCTGTATAAAACTTAACTTTTAATAATATATCATACAGGGTGTTTCTTTTTAAAATGGAACCAGAGAAGATTTTCAAAGGAAATAAAGTGCCGGCATTATTTTTATTTTAAATAAGTATATTTTTTGCCAAGTAGGCTGTGAAAATAAAAGAACGACCTATTTTACTTTTACAGGTACCAAAATATTTTAATGGCTTTAAAAAATTACTTAGATTTCGTAATTTTAGTTTTTATGTAATTAATGAGAGAAGATTAAAAATGACAAACACTTTAATAAAAACGACCCCTATTTTATTTTATTTTTAAACTCAACACCAAAATCTCTTTCTAATGACATATTACAACATATTGTTTATTTTCAAGTTGGCGGCAATAAATTATTTATTGACGGCATTCGAATAACGAAATTCTTTAATAAACGATTTACGGCCGCCATCTTAAAAATAAACAATATTTTGTGAAAGAATTTAAAAATAAATAAAACAGGGATGGTTTCATTTAAAATATTTGACAAATTTTAAATTTTTTCTCATTAGTTACACTAAAAACTAAAATTACAAAATCTAAGTAATTTATTAAAGAAAATGCCAGTAAAAGTCAAATAGGTTATTCCTTTATTTTCACAGCCTACTAAGCAAAACAATATATTTAAAATAATAATAATGGCGGTAAATATTGAAAAGTATGATATATCATTAAAAAGGAAATTTTATACAAAATACAAATATAGAAAAAAGTAGGTACCTATCTATATATAAAATAGGAAAGTTTATGGTACCTCGGGTTAAACCGGAAGTGATTTTAGGGCATAATAATGACACAAAATGTTTATTTATGCTGTAATAAAACAATAAAAAATTTATTAGTCTGCCGTAAAAACTACAAAAAAAAGGGGGTGGGGTAACAACATCTTGTGTCACCCGGTATACATCAAAAACATAACCAACTTTTAGATGACCTAGAAAATTTCGAATCCATTTCGGCAATTGTGTGCAAGGGTAGAAAAAATATATGAAAATTGGGAAAAAAGTAAAAAGGGGGCAGGGGGTCCTCTACCAAAAAAAAAACGTGTTTTTAATTGTAGCGTATGAACACAGTGGATATTTAATATAATTAGTTGGTCCGTGGTGTAGTAGTTATATGGAAATATACCATTTTTTATTTTCTTTTTAATTATTAATAATTTATCGACAACTAAAACGATATTATGTTTCATGTTTTGTTGCGACCCCAATAAACAAACTGAATACACAAGGCATAAAAGAAATGAAATGGTTGGTGGTAATTGTATTGTTTTATATTTATTTTCTTTACAAAAAGTAATGATATACCACTAAAAGCATAAATTTAATGTAAAAAGATAAGCCAAGTTCAATACTAAAAATATGCTTGGCTATAAGCTTTACCACAAAAAAATGGAAATCGAAATAAGTACCAAGTTTTGTACAAAATCCAAATATGTATAGGATCTTTAAGTGTTTTAGTTATTAACATTAAGTAGTTTAGCTTATATTTTATTACCCGACTTCTTTTTTATTTTTTTTTCGTCGGTTTAATTTTTTTTTAACTGTTTATTTTTTGCTTATTAGTTAATTATTATACCCAAGAAATCACGTGTAATTTAATTGGTTTAAAGGAAATTTAAAAAAAACGATTTCCCAATGTGATAGTATTACATGACTGTCTGTAGCGATTTCCAGCAATTAAAATAGACATGCTTGTGATTTTTTCTGTAGTTTAAAAACAGTACTAGTTTCTCTTTTAGTGCGTCGAAACGTCGAAATAGATAATTTTGCCCCAGGGTGCCCCATGCGCATTTTTATTATTGAGGATATTCCCTACCTAGAGGCAGCTTTGCCGCACGAACAACGTACACTCTCAAATAAAAAATAATTTTGAAAATTGGTCCACAAATGCCAGAGTAATCGCGTAACATACAAAAAAAAAAGCATACAGACCAAATAAGAACCTCCTTGTTGTTAAAGTCGGTTAAAAATTTTAACAATACCATTCTAAAATATCACTAAATACATCGAAAGAACTAACATATGCAAACCAAATCGGTAAATCTTAAGCTGTCCTTACGCAAGCGACAAAGAACCACTTTATTATCTCTATACCCGTCTTGTCGGCAGTGGAAGGTGCTGCTGCATGTGTTGTATCGTATATTTGATTAAGAGTGGCGCTATTAGCGTCATCGATCTCGCGTGCCGTGACTAATTCTCGGTCGAGCCTCTATTAGACTCCCGCGCTTGCAACAGCTGTGGCCCCGTTTCCCATTTATTTGGAACAAAACGCGTTCTTGCCTGTCGACTAGTGGAGAAATGGAATTTACCACACACGGGTATTTATTGATAATTCCCACTTTTCATTCAGTTAGTTTCCGTTGCATTCAAAGATACTTTATAAAACAGCTTTAACATTTTTATTTTTAATTTAAAAGTTATTTCCTTACTAAGGTGGGTACCTTTTTATTGACTTTGTTCGGGTTTATAAATACCTCCATTTAAATCCGCCGAAAGCCGTGCCGGGCCCTGATACAGAACAAAAACTCGGGGCTCTTAATGAACAAATAAAAAAGGTGGGCCCATAAAAGCATTTATGGGTTTCGAGGTAAAATAATTTAATAAATGAATTTTAGCAGCATTATTCCTAAAATATTATTATTAGTATATAAACCTGTAGGAGTTTCCAATGTATAAAAGAGAAAAAATTGTATCTTCTACTTAAGTTGGTTATATTAAATTTTATTCTTAAAAGTGCGAAGAAAAAATTAACAGGAACTGAATGTCAGTTTAAAGCATTAGACCTATAAAGTCTAATAAAAAAAAATCAATCAACTTAAGTACATATTTGCCATCAAAAAAAAACTACAATTTGTAATTTTGACGGTTGTCTACAATTTACTTTAGGCTTAAGGTGCTGAAGCAGCACTCTGTTACGAATTTATGTTCATGACATAAAAATACATCGGTATATCGCATGTCTGGGTCACCATTTTAGTCTTCTCGAAGAAGAAAATATTGCTGAAAGACTTCAGAAAACTAAAGAAAAAACATTGTGGCCTGATTTGGATGGCCGCATATTCAAACCTTACTAGGTTAGATGTACTTTTAATGTGGTATTTTCTTGAAGTTTTTTAAAAATCTTTTTATAATAATATAATATACAGGGCGCTTCATTAAAAAAAAATATATACTTCTTTTTCCAACTTGTATATTATTACCAGTAACACCTTTGAAAAGATCTTTGAAAGAGCTTTAAGATAATACCATATTAGGTACATCTAACTTAATTAGTTTCAAAAATATGGCAATCCGAATCAGGTATTTAGGTAATTTTTAAAGTACCGCCGTTTTGTATTAGGTGCCACAAGACCTCCCAGCCACCATCTTGAAATTTTTATCTGCAAATTTGACTTTTATCTATACTATTTATGTATCAATTTTATGTCTGAAAGTTTACTTTTCTAAATTGATCAATTTAAAAACTAAAAGGGGGGCATTAAACAAATGCACTGTATATCTCTACTCGTGGTTGCCTAATACATTGCTAAGGCAGTGTTTACGCTCGACCGAAGCAGCCTTATATTATTTTAACATAACGGTGCTACTATTGTCGGGTGGTGCTGTTCTTCTTGCTAAGCGCAACTTCAACATAAACATAGCCTAAAGGCGCTCGCACACTTGTACACTTTTGTGGCGCAACGTTTTACAGCACATTAATAAAATATATGTTATGTTCACACATGCAATAAAAGTTTAAAAAAAGGCTTCATAAATAATTTGCACAAGTAAAAACAAGAAAGTGTTTTGTGCGTGCGTGTTATTGCGAAACATCGGCTGCCAATTTTTAATAGGTCTTTTTACCAATTTCAATTTGAAGTCAGGAAAAGATCATGCTCTTACCGTGACTTCTTCTCGGATACTTTTTCATATTTATTTTATTTTACCTGTATAAAAGGGTTTATTCATAAATCTTATGTTATTTTTATTCTTATGGTATTAGTGGCAATAAATTTACTATTTATTTTATTTAATTTTGCAGTCAATGCGCCACTCAATATTCACTAACATGTGCATTTTAATATTGCGCAAGTTTGGTATCTTTAATTTTTCACAGGCAGCAATTTCTAGAGTGTTTGCAACCTGAAAAGTGTTGAAAACTTTTAAAAATGGCGCAATTTTTAAACTTACAACAATAGTCACACTGTGCAATAACAAAGTGGAGCCATTTTCTATATTGCGCAAACACAAAAAGTGTACATGTGTGCGAGTACCTTAAGATATACGTAATACCGTTCCCCAGCAAAAGAAAAATGATGTTGATAATTTGTTTTAAGTAAATTAACAACCATAGTTTCATTTAACATTGAATGTTGAAAGACTTCGTTTGCGGCAACAATTAAAGCAATCAATCACTAATTTCGTCTAAATTTATTTTTATTACGGTTCGGCGCCCCCGCAAAGTTGCTTTTAAAAAATATACATACGTAAATGTCATCAATCAAATTGAACGAAAGTTTTTGGTAATTTTTCATGGGCTAAATGACAGAAAAGCTGCTCGACTTTTAACTCGCGCATTATATTTATTGGACGCTTTTATTCCATGCTTAATTTAAGGCTGTAGTAATTATTTTAAAAATTGATTTTTGAAGAAAATCTTTTAGAAATAAAATAACTTGAAAAAATCACAATTTGCCTAAACTCTAGTTATCTGCAGTAGACTAAAATTAAATTAACTTTAATGTCGCCGTTACATCATTGCATGGACAGGTAGTTCGTCTGCAGTCGCCTTGATTGGCCCAACCTATTACACGCACATTTGCTAAGAAATATTTTGCCAAATGTTTCGACAAATTGTTCGGCCACAACTTCGCCCAATGTGTGGCGGCAGCATTAAGTTGAGTTAAATTGTATAGGGAGGCGTCTTTTGTTGACCTTGCAGGGCTTAGCAAAAACTAATAGAACAAATGTAATTGCACAACCTCGATTTTGATTTTGAAAACAAATCCAGTGGTAAAAGTAAATTATGCCTAAATTGATTCGTTTTGGAGGTATAAAGTGTTTTATGAATATTGTCAATTTTTCGAGGCATTTGTAACTCGCTTGATATAAGAGAAAAAAATGTAAACAGAAAAGTTTTAAGAATTTTCACGTAGAATTCAGTGGCGTACCTATATTGTTAACATTGACTTTTATTTTAAATTTATTTGACAAGGTTGTTTTTTTTTAAGTAGAATATCCTCCATATTTTATCATCAGTGAAAACGTATTCTTAAAAGCTGTAAAAAATACTGCATTTAATATATCTATTTTTTAATAGTTTAGAACGTATCGCCATCATCAGGATTTTTAAAATAAAACACCCCGAATAAAGTAATTGATATTAGACTTGTAACAAAACTGATAATAAAGTCTACACACGCCGTTAGAATTGTTATTACAACTAGAAAATATAAATAGTTCTGTTTTGCATATTTTAACAGTAAGCATAATATCAAAGCCATACGCGAAAAGGGGGCAGTGGGGGGTGGGGGCAATCGCTTCCTCCAGCCAAAAAAATTTAGAGTTGTTCTGGTTTGTTTGTTGCAAACATTCCCAAAGCGCTTTATGTCATAAAATGAGTTTTTTTTTGTGATCGTCAATTTTTTTTTATGTTTGTGCTTATTGACCCCTCCCCTCAACTTCCAAATCATGTTTTCCGTACGGTCCTGCATATTATAATTACATATTATTATTTCTTAACCTATAATTATTTTTGAATGAAAATTAATAGTAAAAACATTTTTGTATCTTTTTTACCTTATACCAGGCGTCAAGGAATCTACTAGACAAGCTATAACTTCAATAGTATTAGACATATCAAAATAAGATACGCCTACCTAATTTTCTGAGAGCCATTTGGAATATTGCATCTTACATTCGTCAACAAATACTTTTTTAAAAAGTGCTTGTCTCGTTGTCATTTTAAAAATAACAGTCGACACGAAATTGTCAATTCTCCAACTTGTTTTGTTTTTCAATCTTTTATACTAGACACTGAAACTTTGCGATTGTACTTTTCTAACATAACCTGGGAACCTAAGAATAATTTTCGCCTAATCATGGCCACGTCAATGCAATATTAGAAATGGCTCCAAAAACGTCAAGTAGGCTTAAAAACTTTTTAAAATATCGCTTATATGATTTAGAATTGTCTCAGGAGTCCAAAAATTAAAAACTATACAGGGTGTTTCATTTAAAAGCTTACAAAGGAAGCCATTTCTGGTAAAAGCAAAAGTGATTGAAAAATAAAAATTATGCAAAAACTTTCCTCTTCTCTTATTATTTCCCCATTCTAAGTGTCATTTCCGTGGACTACGATTCAGCTAAAAAAGCTACGCGGTCATCAGTTCTGTCTTACTTTCAACGTTTAAACACTCTTTTTTGTTTTAACCCATAGATAACCTACATTTAGATCCGCAGTGACAAGAAACATTTTTCGGATTTTTACGACTTCGCGCAGTAAATAAATGGATGGGTGGACGAGCATGCGCACTTAAAAGCTGTGACAAAATACAAACGCCGGCCCCCGTACCCTCCGCCGGCGGTCTGACCGTGACGCTCATTAGCTACCGTACGTCGACAATTTCCGATAATGCGGATAGTCTGTTGGGCGCCAGGTGCGTTTACCCTCAACTTGCTTACGCACAAACCGGTTTTTTTGCCCATGAAATGTATCTTTTGTTTCGCGCAGTTAATAACATTAGCAATTCATCGAGATCAGTGTTTTAACCACGCAAATAAAAAGAAATTGTTGATTGTCGCCTTAATTTGTATGACGCCTCTTGCTCTTTCTTAGCTTAACTCTACTTTATATCTGATACTCTATGAGTTATGACTTTTCTAATATACACGTTGACACCCGGTATTAGGTATTTTATAATTTTTGGTGTAACAAGTCAGATATTTTTAAAGTAATCCTGCATGTTCTAAAGAAAATGCTTTAAAAGAGAAACCATTTAAAATAATGACAATAAAATAAAAAGTAAGTCTGAATATTTAGATACATGTTAAAAATAAAATTTAATGTAATGTGCTTAGCTGATGTATTTCTAATGACATACATACGTGTTAGTTTCAGCATGCAAGTCAATGATGTGAATTAGGTCACTGGGTCACTGAAACTTAGAAACACAGACATATACTAGAGTATAAAAGCAGCTTTTTTACAAAAAATGCTGAAAAAGTTGAAATCTTAACGGTTAAAGAAAAACCCAGCGTACCCATTATACTATTTAAAAAAACAAGTAGTGTTCAAAAATTTTAAAATAATTTTATTTAAGATGAAATCTAAAGTTAGGATTTTCACAAGACAAATGGTGAAAATTGCTCTCTTCGCTCAAAAGACCAATATTTCTTCTTACTGCCACTCTCGGTCGACTCAAGAATTTGGTTTTCTGTACTAAAAATACAGGAGGAAAATAAATGTAAAAATAATTTTGGTTATGTGACCTACTAGCACTAGTATGGATGGACCAGAATTAAAGGTCTTTTAATTCTCTACTAATTACCGTTTTATTTCTTAAAATCGGCCATTGTTCTAAAGGCATTAGGAATACGCGATGTTTATCGATGTTATGAAAACATCGATGTTAGGTTGAACGAGGTCGATGTTTTGCCATCGATGGTCGATAATCGAATACATCGATGTTTTCTTCTAGCATCGGCATATTTGCAAACAAATAAAAATGTATATTTTACATAATTTAGTAAATAATTTTTATTTTCCCACTATAAAACCTATTTAAGATTGGGTATATGCATATACTTTTTACCTGTTCGGGTATTTCTACAAAGCTATTTCCTATAATTTGTAAACCTTATAGTCTGGGCCTGTAATAAAGCTGACTTCATGATAATAACACTTTTTAAACCTTTATAGAGTTTATTTTTTTACGAGTCTACTACGTATATTCATACCGCCATATATGGAAGCGGCGCACAGTGCGTCGTTATGTGGACCAAAATGACGAAATCAATATTTTCATAATAACCTAAATGTCTGCATTTTTACTCAAATATAACCAGATTATAACAAGATAGCTCGTTTTTTTTCCTTGCCGATATAGAAATATGCAGCTTTATATGGGATCCTTTTTATAATACAGAAAAGTGCGTTGTCATAGGATTGTTTTCTTCTGAAGATCAAAGGTCAACTACAATTAGTGTAAGAAAAAAGGGTCCATTGTTTTTAGGGCTGCTAATAATTATATAGGTTGTATTTAAAAAAAATATTTTATTTTTATATGTACGATATTTATTTATAAAACCATACTTTTTTAATATATGTCTTGCAGTAAGCTTAAAAGCAAACAAAGTTTAAGATTTGGTATGGATTTTAAAAAATACGTTAATATTAAACTTAGTAGGAGTATTTGTATTGTTGTTAGGTAATTGTAAGTAAACAATATAAAAAGTTACACAGCCACACAAATAAAAAAAAGTTCCAGCTTTGAAAGAAAGACCATGGTTTCTTTATATTTTTGGGGTCGCTGAATCCGAATTTGGGCCCGGTTTAACTTGATCAGGTCACGATCAAGGTCATTTTAAGGCCAAATCATCAAAATTCATCAAAAATAGATGACAGATCGGTATTTTTATGGAGATCATGGCCAAGGTCATTTCAAAGTCAAATAATTAAAGTTATCGAAAATAGGCTACAATTGGGGGATCTTTATGTTGTTGGAATTCATTTAAAGGTCAAATCATCAAAATTTGTCGAAAAACAGACAACAATTTTGGTAACTTTATGTTTTTAGGGTCGGTGAATCCAAATCCGTGGTTAAATTAACCCTATCAGGTTAAGGTCAAGATATCGAAAATGGACCTTAAAATGAATTTGATTATCACCTGATGGGGTCAGACTCACCCGAATTCGAATTCAGTGACTCCAAAAACATAAAGATACCACGATCTATTTTTGATACATTTTGATAATTTGACCTTTAAATAACCTTGACTTAGACCTCATGGGATTAAACCGACCACAGATTGAGCGACCCCAAAAACATAAAAATACCATGATCTAGTCCTTCAGACCTTTTCTTTTTGTAAAGCTGTGTTTGACCATGAATTGACCTTGACCATGACTTGATGAAGCCAAACTGACCTTAGATTCGGATTTAGCAACCCCAAAACATAAAGAGACCATGAACTTTCTTTCAGAGCTGAAACTCTTTTTTAAATGTGTGGCTGTGTTATTTGTAAAAAAAATATTAAGTTTATTGAGTGGTTTAGGAATATGCAATCTGCAAACAGATTAAAAAAAACTAAGCAAGATATGAAAAACATTAAGGGACAAAAAAATTGTTTCTTTATTTGCCTACACTAAAGAAAATAAAAAATTGTTTTAAAGTGAGTGGCGTATTTTTTTTTGTCATAAATTTCGTTTAAGTGCCGTTCTAGACGCCACTAAAATTGGGAAATTTAATAAAGTCATAGCTAAACTAGCCCCTTGGTCCTACATATAATATTACCAAATTTAAATAAAATTGAATGGATGAATATTTACGATATTTATAAAAAAAAACAATTTTAAGAATAGAAGTTTAATACCCTATATCTAAAAACTATGCAATTTTAGACCTACGTTTATATATATTTTTTTTTCTTAAAATACGCTCCCTAATGAGCTTTTCAGTTTTAACGGCAACCCTGTATATTTTTGTAAATTGACTCCTATTTTTTAATTACCCCGTATAATAATATTACAGTATTGCTTTCTGCATATGCAGAGCATGATACCCGACTAAATAATATTGAATAAAAACACTACGATTTTTGTCCCGAAATCCCTATCTCTCAACGCACTCTGCGGCGCTTTAACCCAGCCTTTCAATGTCAAATGTTTTGGGTGCCGGACTGGGCAAACGCGGCACTTTTGTTATCGGACAAGTTTACTACAATATTTAACATGAAATTTTTAAACATTGTGCCAAAAATTGTGAGTTACAGTTATAAAAACCCACCCAATCCGATACCCAAAACATGTCCATGGGTCTTATGGTTATGTGTCTGTAACACTTACGATTTTTTTCACAATGTTTAAAAATTCCATGTAAAATATTGGGGTAAAATTGTCCAACAAAAAAGTGACGTGTTTGCTTAGTCTGGCACCCGAAACATTTGACATTGACAGGCTGGGTTAAAGCGCCGGTTTCATATATAGCGGTATAAATATTCATAGTAGACTCGTTAAAAGAAACCCCCATTAAAAGGTTTTAAGAGTGTTATTATCATAAGGACAATTTTATTACTGGCCCAGCGGCTATAACTGTGGAAAAAACTATGTTAATATGTGACAAGTAATGGCAAAATTAAAAATAAAAGATCCTACCAAACAAGAAGCCATATATGGACGTGATCTTTTTGTGGAAAAGTTCTACGCCAAGCTTTGGTCTGTTAATCGTACCGCATAATCTTGCGGTAAACGGTGTGCGACTTAAACTGGTAAATGCATATAAATACATATGCATCAGCGGCAAGGGGTAAGCGGGGCCAAAAGGGGCTTATTTACGTCGCATATCGGACTGTATTGCTAGCTTAAGCTTTGGTCTGCTGATTGTACCGCATAATCTTGCGGTAAACGTTGTGCGACTTAAACTGGTAAATGCATATAAATACATGCAGTGGTTAGTAGTTTCCTCGACGCATGCATAAGCGGCAAAGGGTAAGCGGGGCAAAGGGGGCTTACTTACGTCGCAAATGGCACAGTTCTACTAGCTTAAACGTCGCAATGTGCGTGACATGACATTTATCCACTGCATGTTAACGTTGTTTGTTGCGGTAGAATCAACTAACCACCCTGGTTGAAACTGGCGACGTTGCTCTTCTATGTTAAGTTGAATGTTGCGTTGAAATGCTAACCACAGCGGTATGCAGTGCGATCAGCAGACCGAGGTTTTAAACGTCGCGGTGTGCGTGACATGACTTGAGAAACAAAAAAAAGTTAAAAACACTTAATTTACCAAATTACACGTCCCTATATTTACCGATTAAATAATAATGATAATAATAAATTAGAAAAAAACTAAACTAAAAAGCAAGAAATAAAATAAATAAAACTTACTAGATGGTTTAAAAAAATAAAAGAAAAATAAAAAAATAAAGTATGGTAATAACATATGCGCTAAACTATTAAATTGTAAATAATTAAATAAGCAAAAGATTTCTATACTTCAGTAACAGATGTTAGTACCCGACTTATTTTATTTATTATTTTTAACTTTTATTCATTTTTGTAGTCGGTTAATTTTTTTTAATTGTTTATAAACAAAGTTATATTAATATATCTGCAAAAAAATAAAAGTTTTCATTTAACATGTCTTTTTAACCTAAAACTATTTACCATTTGCATATTCCAGGTCAACTCTGTGGTGGCTAAAACGCCAGATTAACTCACGGAAAAACATACTTTTATATAGACATCCAGTTATTACACAAACATTTTTTGACGACAAGAGGTGTCGGCCACCACACCAAATTTTTTTCTGCGCCGTTAAACTTTAGATACTATATTTAGTTGTTTCCATAGTTTTAGGACAAATTTCAGGTATACAGGTTCGAATTTAAAAACAAAACAGATCTTATTTTAGGCACTCCAGGTCATTTAAGGAAAAACGCTCGGACTGATCAGTTTTTTATTTTAGGAAGAAACATTTTTACCTTCTGAACTGCAACCGTCTAGCAAGGGTGAGACTTACCCCCAAAATCTTAAATGGAAAGAGGCGTCGAGTTAAACCTTATTTTGAAGTTCTCTTAACTCTGATTACAACCGCCAAGTTTGAAGTATCTGCTATTATTTTCGTTAATATGAAATCTTTGTAATTTTTATATTTTTTATGTATAATACTAAATTACCTGTAAGAGCAAGCTAGTTTAAAGTAAGGGAATATGATAAGGGTTAAACAATCTTTTATCAATTCAATCAATTAGTCTTTCTGGCGAGGGTGTGATTTACCCTTAAATGTTAGTGGTGAGTCCCACCCTCGAATAATATCTCATTATAAAAAATTTAACCCTTATTATATTTCCGTAGTTTAAAGTAGATTGCCTTTACAGGTAGTTGAATATTATTAATTAAAAAATTAAAATTAAAATTTTGACAAGTTGTCATATTAACGAAAATACTATCAAAGATTAGATAGAACATTAGATGTTTTCTTTCCAAGTGGCCACCCTGTATAAATTTGTACAATAGGTTGTTATCAATTTCTATGCGTAATATTCAACTTATCACTTTTTCCCCTTTTTAATGTGCTCACTGCTAAACATGTCTAAATAAATAAAAACGTATAAGCTGTTTTAACACCCCTTTGGTGTATTTTATGCTGGTTTTCATGTATGCCAAATATTAAAAACACTGTTATTAATTTACAGATTTTGTCATTAGTCATTAATGTCACATTGGGGTTATCTGCACAATAGCAGCCACCAATTCGTTAGATTTAAAACAGATGGTTGTGGGTGAACCTGCAATAAAAATTACTATTAACCGCCTACGTTTTGATAAAATGGTAAAATTTGCCTGTTAAAAGTTACATAAAAGTAAAGGCCAGATTTTTGGTAAAAAAATGCAATGTTTTTTTCCATTATTAAGCTTGTGTAATTAAAAATCAAAATTTTTATTATTTTATACAAGTTCGTTACTAGCATTTTTATTTTTTTCGCTGTGAAGTAAGACATGAGACTTACACCAAATATATTTTGAAAAAATTATAACCAAGTAACCGAGTTTTTTTAAATATTTTTTTATGCTTTTTATTTAAAAAAATTGTAATGCAACCACAAATTGCTTTGGCCAAAATACAACAATCTTATGCAACCTTAGTCGAAAGGTTACTGGTTTGCAAGATACAGAGTGTCAAATTTTTCATTTATTTTTTCTTACTTGGACACCCTGTATCACGCAAACGATCAACCTCTCGACTAAGCTATATTGCATTTGATCGTTGTATTTTGGCCCAAGGAATTCGTGGTAGCATTTCTTATAGAGCTTTAGGAAAAATCCGGGTGGCCACATAAAGCGTGAGAAATTTATTTTGTGTGGTATAAAACACAAAAAAGTATTAGAGTTGATAGTAAAATTAATTCAAATGAAATAAAGTTAGCTGTACAGTCATATACAGGGTGTTTTTTTGGTATTATAGGGTACAGGCTAAACGGTAAGAGATACAAAAAAACTGAGATACGTGTCTCGTTTTCTTTTTTAGTGTTTAGTTTAATAGAGCAATTAGATCCACGCTTAGTTGATTGGTTTAGAAGATACAGGGTGATTCTCTAAATTCGTCGATTTTTACTATGTCTCATTACTCGGACATTTATTGAAATAAAAATAATCTTCTTTTGCAAAAGTTTTATAACTTTTTATGTAGAATTCAGTGGCGTACCTAAAATAAATACAAATGTTTTAATTTTTGAGATATAACCCAAAGTTGCATTTTTCTAAATGGGACACCCTGTATCTAAGTATCTTAAAAAAATACAATTTTTCTTGCGATTAGAACAATATATAACACTTAATATTTTGCATTGTTTTAAACAGCAAATCTAACAAGAAAATAAAAAAACACATAGTTGGCCATGGTTTAAATTATTAATCATTTATTTTTTAAAGGATATGTACACAAAAAACCAAATTTAACAAGAAAACTAAACCAAATATTAACTAGAGTAACAAAAAATAGATTTATTTATAAAAGCAACTGAAGAATTATCTCAGTTACTGAATATTTTTTGAGCTGCTGTTTATTTTCAAAATGTGCTCAAACGCTTTCTATTTTGTTCGATGCACTTTTGGCGGCATCGAACTAGTGGCGATATAGATGTAAATGATGTAAATATTTGGTATTTCTGTTATCTTTAAAAAAAACCTGAAGCAAATTATATAAATTTTATTTAAAGTTTTCCACATCTATATCGCTATTAGTTTAAATACAAGCTGAGTCAGAGAATTCATCAAACAGAATGGAAAACATTTAAGCACATTTTGTGATTAAACACCAGCGCAAAAAAATTAGTACTTAAGATACATATTTTTTTGCTATTATTAATGAATCTATTTTTTGTGGTTGTTATTGTTTTGGATAAGAAAGGTTTTAGAATTCTTGTTAAATTGGGTTATATATATATATATATATATATATATATATATATATATATATATATATATATATATATATATATATATATATATATATATATATATATATATATATATACTCTTAAAAAAATAAATGAATATTAAGTCAATTTATGACCAACTATGTTTTTTAAATGTTCTTATTAGATTTGCTGTTTAGAACAGCAAGATACTTACATACAGGGTGTTCCATTTAAAAAATGCAAGTTTAAGTTATATCTTAAAAATTAAAACATTATTATTTTGCATTGTTCTTAACAGCTAAACCAACAGAAAATTAAAAAAAAAACTTGTCCCCGAAATTTAATTAATATTCATTTATTATTAACCAAAACATTAACAACCACAGATTATACAGTAATTTATAAAAGCAACTAAACAATTATTTAGGTACTTTATAATTTTTGTTGCACTTGTGTTTTTAACAGTAAAATTTCGAACTAATTTCTTGACTAAATGGCGGAACCCACATTTATTTTATCCGTTAAAGGACATTTAATTTTCCTCATCGGTACTACTGACACGTGCCCTTCGAGCGCAGTCTCGAGCGACGTTGCCGAGTTTAATTGGCCAATTTCCTAGAAAGAATAAGTATTGTTATCTTTACGATTTTATTTAAATAAACGTTTTTTTGTACAGATATTTAATTTGTAAATATGTATTTAGGGTTAAATTTGCATATTTGATGATTGTATATATAATTCAGAGGTGACTTGAAGGGTCGATAATGCCGTTTCGTACTTGGAAAGGGTGTCGTCATTATTGCCGTCATAAGGTTTAAGGGAAAATATTTGTAGATTGCAACGTGGTGGATTAAACAAGGATAATTGTCATCGATTTGCATTGATGGAAAAGGGACAGTATACCTTGGAAATCGCGCAGCCTGACCGTGCTTCCGGCACGACGTCCCGGTGATACGGCCATTTTGCAGACCTTATTCTACCTTTGAAAAGTTAAAGGTCCAGTGTGTAGCGTCTAAAAGTGGTTTTGTTTCTGGCCATTACCGCGATTCTTGGAAGAATCCAGTACCTTAGTTGGGTGTTTTATCCAGTAAACCACCATACGGAATTTGAGCCAATAATTTGTGTGGTTTCAGTATTGATCCAGTTTTATTTTATGGAAGATGGCTTTCCGTACCCAAGTTTTGGGGAATTAGAAATTTGGACGCCACCACGTGCTCTGGTGCCCCGCTCAACATCATCAGGGGTTTTTTTGTATCACCGATTTGTCCTTCTCCTGACCTCTTGGTTATTTTTTTTGTCGTTATTCGTCAATGTGACCTGGACAAAACAGTCTCAAACACATTTTCCTGATTCCTGTAGACGACCGTCTGGATTCTGGATTTCTGGAAATAGAGTATAATTTTATTGTTCTTGGATGGTATTGTTCGGCGCTGCCCATTGTGGATCGAGAAGTCATCAACCGCAAGTTATCTTATACTAACCTATTTGATTTTAATTATTTTGATTAATTTAGTAAATTATTAAATATTGCACATAATGCTGGATTAACAGATTTTTTTTGTTGTTGAATAATTTAGCTATAAATCATTTTTCTGGAAATTATTTACTACTAATCTGTTTTTTTTTTAAATAGGGATAAATTACTCGTTAATTTTATTTGAATGATTCATTTTTGGTAAATTAATTGCCAAATAGAAAGATATTTGTTTTTTTTGTTATTTTTATCTATTTCGCACTCGTTAATTTTTAAATCGTAAAGCAAAATTAAATTGATTTAATAATTGCTTCTTTGGTCCTAATCTATGTTAATTAATAAAATGGATTCTAGGTTTAATCACTTAATTGGTAAATAAAAATCTATTTGTTAGTTTTTTTTATTTATCTAGCTGGCATTTGATATTTAAATCGTTAAACAAAGGTTAATTTATTTATAAATTGTTTCTTGAAATTGAACCTTATTTTCAAAGAAAGAAAAAAAGAAATTAGACATTTAAAATAGTCATAACCTATGGTAATTAGTAAAATGGTTTCGAGTTTTTAATTACTTAATTAGCAAATAAAGAAAAAAATATTTGTTCTTTTTAATATTTTTCTAGTTAGCAGTTGATAATTAAACCATAAAACAAAAGTAAAATTTATAGACTGTTTTTTTTAATTAAACCAAATTTAAAAAGAAAAAAGGATTTAGACATTTAAAATAGGCTACGTTTATGTGTAATTGGTAAATTAGTTTAGAGTTTTTAATTACTTAATTAGCAAATGAAAATCTGTTTGTTTTTTTTTCTATTTATCTAGCTGGAATTTGATAATTAAATGGTTAAACAAAGGTAAATTTATTTATAAATTGTTTCTTAAAAATTAAACATTATTTTCATAAAAGAATAGACCTTTAAAATAGGCCTAATCTTCGTTAATTAGTAAAATAGATTCTGGTTTTTAATTACTTATATGGCTAATTGAAATCGTAGAATAACAATTTGACTTCATAAGCGGTTATTAAGCGATTCCAGCGCAAGGAAATAAAGATAAAATATAAATATATTTTTTTTTATTTATCTTTTTGTTTGAGTTGTAAGTGAAAAATTTACATTGTGTGCTACGAGATTTAAGATAAATTAGTTGTGATTTTGTTTTAAAAACTTATTTGGTGCAGTGTATCTTATAACGTGCTTGTAGTGTATACAAGGTGTTTCTTTTTATCTTTTTATCTTACAAATTTTTGAGAAGTTTTGGTTAACTATTTATTCAGGATGTCAAGGAGAATGGACATTAACCGACTGGACAGGGATGAACTCGTTTACGAGTTAGAATGGAGGGGATAGCTACAGGAACTGTAGATGAAATGAGGAGTCAACTAGTACTAGCTAGACAGATGGAAAGGACTGGAGAGAGCCTGCACTATCCAGCCTACCCATTCTCTGTGGCAGATGACGCTGCTGCAGTGACACAAAAACTGGATAACCTTGTTGCTGTCATTGATTCATTTTCAGATACTAGTAAGAGTGGTAGTTTCTTAAAACTACAAACTAAACTTAATCATGTGTTAGGGAGAATCGATAATATGACATGCAACACAGAGGGAGAAAGACAGATTCGAGGGATACTTATGGCCCAAGTGCTAACGATGATTGATAAAGTTAATACCAAAGCTGCTCTAGCTGACGGTAAGAGTCAACCTATTCCCCTAATCTGTGTGTTCTTCAGAGTAGCGTACCGCCACAGGCGGCGAATCCAGTTACACTAGTACAACCACCTATAGGACCACCTCTTTTTAACTCTTCAGTATTAGGGCCACAGTCGCCCATTTACAATACGCAACCTTCAAACTCCACTTCGGGAATTAAGCCAATTTTACCACACAAATGGAATATTAAATTTACTGGTGATAGAAAGGGTATGTCTGTCACGGCTTTCTTTGAGAAAGTAGAAGAGTTGAGACGCGCTAGAAACGTTACGAAGGATGTTCTACTGGAATCGGGTATCGATCTTTTTGAAGGAAGAGCATACGAGTTTTACCAGGACTGTCGTGCAGAAGTTCAAAATTGGGACGAGTTGGTGATTAAATTTAAAGAAGAATATCAACCTGCGTTTTATAGCGAACGACTATTGGAAGAGATTAAGAGAAGGACGCAAGGCCCAGACGAGACTATAGGAACATATATGGCGGTGATGTCAAAGTACTTTCAAAGATTGCAGTGTGATATTTCGGAGGAGGCAAAATTAAATATTTTGCTTAGAAATATTGCGCCAATATACCGAAGTCAACTGGGAGCCCTGGAGATTTCAAGTTTGCTGCAATTAAAAACATTATGTAAAAGAATTGAGCAGAGGATGCACTCTGATTACGTCGCACCTCCAAAGAAAGGACAATCACTGGAGCCTGATTTAGCTTACTTGAGTTTAGAGGATCCGGTGGACGAGATTCGGGTATCAGATCCTGGCCCGAGTAGAGGTCCAAGGGAGTCTAAAGAGGTTATTTGTTTTAAATGCCAGAAACCAGGACACAAAGCTATAGGATGTGCCGAGAAAAATAAGAAAATATATTGCTTTACGTGCAAGAAAGAGGGATTTACGAAACGCACTTGTCCGAATTGTAATTCGGGAAACGGGGACGGCGCTCCTAGGAAGTCGGCCTACGAGTAACCCGTCAGTACGTCCTACCGGCTATAAACCTATTCTAGACTTTATTCTTGACCATGCACAACAAGATGAACGACCATATCTAGAAGTTGACATCCTTGGCCACACCTTTCTAGGTTTATTAGACTCTGGTGCTTCTAGAACTTTTATTGGTCGCAAGGGATGGGATATACTAAGGAATTTAAACCTGCCATTAAATAAAGAAAAGAAATCTATGTGTACAGTAGCCAAGGGTCAAAAGACTGAGAGCATAGGAACAATAGAAGTACCTATCCGGTTAAGAGACCGAGTAAAAATTATAGAAGTTATAGTTATACCCGATTTACCACACTTGTTGATTTTGGGCTATGATTTTTGGATTGCTATGGGGATAGTCCCTGATTTGAGGCATAACGAGTGGCACTTCTCGGAGAAAGTCATAAAGCAAACTCATGACCCACCTACCGCGGGTCATATGGGCGTGTACAAAACACATGCTAGATTAGCTGAGAAATACTACTGGCCTAAGATGCGTAGTGATGTTGCGAACTATATACGGAAGTGTCATATTTGCCTTGCCTACAAAAGTGATCCTAGAGGAAATAAAGATCACATGGTGTCACACCCAAAACCATCCCGACCTTGGGAGATGGTGTCAACAGATCTAATGGGGCCCTTACCAAAATCAACGAAAGGAAATTCTTTTATTTTGGTCGTCACTGATTACTTTAGTAAAATGTCTATGATTTTCCCTCTTCGAAAGGCTACATCAACTATTATAATAAAATGTATAGAAGATAATGTATTCTTGTTATTTGGAGTACCCCGCCTTCTCTTATGCGATAATGGACCGCAATATAGAAGTGCAGAGTTTAAGAAGTTTGCTGCCAGATATGATTGTATTATCAAGTTTAACGCTAATTATCATCCCCGGGCTAATCCAACTGAAAGGCAAAACAAGACTATAAAGACTATGCTAGCGATGTATGTTAGAGACAACCACCGACTGTGGGATGCTAACATCCACCAACTGGCTTGTGCCCTTCGTACCGCTCGACAAGAAGTTACTGGGGTATCACCGTACTTCGTAAATTTTGGCCGACACATGTGTTTGTCGGGTAAAGACTATTCCCCTATTTCATTACAGGGCGATGATCGTGATCAGTTTCCGCCTTCAAGAAATGAAGCTATTATGAAGTTATATGATGATGTTAAAAGACGACTAGAAAAAGCCGGAGAAAAAGCAATGGGTGACTGATGGAAGAAGCATTAAGCTCCCGTTACTTCTAATACATGGCGGTTTTAAGAAAATTTGATAATGAGGGGAACGGTTTCGGATTGGGGACGAAATTTGGCAACCCTACCTTACAGGGTTTTACAGGATATTAGTTAGTATAATTAAATATAAAGAAGAGTTTATATAAACATGGATTTGACAACTTTTGTTTTTTAGAAACGGTGTTAAACTTGTAAAAAAATGGTTTTTTAATGTCTTAAATACCTTTACTTAAATGTATTTTAATTTGGCAATGTTATTTACGGTACGCCACTGACTGTGTGAATTTGTGTAAAATTTTCGTGCTTTTTTAAATATAGTATTAATTATTAATTAATAATTTATGTTTTTTTTGTTATTAGTTAATATTTTTGTAACTGCGTGTACTTTATTTTTGTAAGTCAGGTGTTTCCGTTTATACCCAACTTATACCTATAAGATTTTAAATGAGAGAAAAAGGTACTAGTACTGTTTTTTAGTAGATGGTCACCATTTAAATGTTAGTAATAAAAAACTAAAACAAGAAAAATTAATTCAAAAAAATTAAATTACCTTCAAAGAGATAAATAGACTCACTCGGAATTTAAAAATAATGAGTAAAAAAATAGAAAATTAATGTCGGGTAATAAAGTATGGTATTAAAGTATATATTTTTGTTTTCGTATATTCGTTATTACCCTACTTCATTTTTTTAATTATTTTTGTATTTATTATTTTTAAATTTTTAGTTTTATTTATCTTTTTGATGTTTGCTCTTTTTTTATATTTTTTAATTTTTATTTTTTTTTATTAGCAAATATGTAAAAACAACAATACAGACTTATTTAAATAATGTTTATATTTATTCTAACAATTTTTACCTATGTAGTATGTTTATATGAAGTTTTCTTTATACTGGTAATTTTTAACAACATTCTAAACACCCTGCATATAAAATTTTGCCTTTCCTAAAAGTAAAAACATTTTAAGTTACAACGTTCGAGCTAAAACTATTACTGATCGTCGCAAAGTTTAGCAATAATTGTTTTTTTTGTTGAGTAGTACTACTGAATAACTTCTTTGGTATTTCTACTAAAGAACTTATGATAAAGGGTTTTACGGGAGACGCTTCTAGACCTGTAACATCCTTTTTCTTGTGGCAACTCAGAGTTAATTTTTACACGTCGTGCCAGCTCAAATTTACTTTTAGTGTGTTAAACACGGGCATTTTTTAAATTTCCCATGACACTCTTAAAGTGGTACGACTTGTACATATCGAAGTCAAATGGCAATTTTAGGAAAATGGCTTTTATCTAGGCAAATGCTTTCTGCCTGGGTAAATGACTTTATGAAAATAATTTCTATTTAAAAGCCATTTACCTAAGAAAATGGCATTTGCCGTGGTCCTTATGAGGTTAATGACTGTGATATATTTAATAACATATTATGCGTACAGTGTGTTTTGCAGACTACAGTAAAAAGCACAAGCACATATAATTTAATTGGTTCGAAGCGTTATAGACAATCATGCAAAACTGTCACATTGGGGGTCATGGTTAGTTCTGGTTAGTTAAATCTTTATTTTTAATTTGCTTTATTAAGCAATTAAAATAAAGATTTAACTTAACAGAACTAACCATGACCCCCTCAATGTGATAGTTTTAAATGACCGTCCGGATATACAAATATTTCTATTTTCATTTGTCTAACAATTGCTTGGGTAAATTGAATCAAATGCTAATTGACTAGTCAAATAGCATTTGAAAATGAAAATATATTATATACTATTACTATATTATACTATTTGCCCTGACAGAAGCCATTTGTCTAAAATAACAATTTGACTGTGACATATACATATGCAAGAAGACGCAAAGAAGGGTAGGTAACAATATTGGCAAAATCAGTTAAAGTCACTATATTTTGTCTTCTAATGATCAATTATACCCTAAAAAAATAAAAGAGTCTAATCGCAGAATTTGTCATTTTTATGTTTTAACGTTGATTTAATGCGCATTTTGATATTTAAACGGTATTTCTAGGGGTGGGTTTAAAATCAGGACTTTACAAAACCGTCTATTTTCAAATGGAGAAAACACCGAATGTCAATTTTCTTAAAACTGTATTTTTGCAAAAAGAGTCTCCTGCAGAGTAGCAGTGGCGTTTAAAATGTATGCTTTTCTTTTTACATTGTTTTAAAAAGTTATACAGGATGATCCGAAAGATAAAAGCATAATCTTAAAAAAATGCTAGACAAATAATGTCTGATAATTAAAAAAGAAGTTATTTAAAATATTTTTAAAAAGAAAAATAATTATTTTTTTATGTAATGCGCTTGCGCAGACCAATTAGTAGTTTTATCTTGGCGCTTAGATTTCGCATAGGAGTTTTGTTTGAGTTTGATCGCTTTGATTTAATTTTTGATGTTTAGAGCGATGTTATATCAATAAGAATTAAAAGCGTATAGCGGATTCCACTTCCACCTCGAGAACACTAAACTTAATTTAAAATACCGGTTTTATAGCAGTACCGTATTAATGTAGCGTAAAAGACACGAGAAGTTTCTAATACGTTAGTTCCAATCCGTTACGTTAAACTTATCAATATTTCATACGAATCCGTATCCCGATCGGTAACGTATCTCGACTTTAGTATGTCAAAACTAGAAAAGAAGAAGATTTGTAAGTCAGTTAGCAACTAAAAGTTAAAAACATTAGATCCAAAATTGCATTCATCGTTAAACTAAACACGTAATAAAGAGCAATTGAATCACAGTAAAATCCCGATTGACACCTGTTATCTTAGGATACAAACAATGGACAAAATTGGTTTAGGTGGATGCATAAATAATTTAAAATTACGTTATGTACCTATGCTCCTTGCTGTGCTTTTTACCTTTTTGTATCGCTGACGTATTTTCTCTTGTTGCGTATACGGATAGGTATATGTGTGCATATTTATGGTGTTGCTTTTTATCTCTAATGACTAGTACGTGGTGACTATGTTTTATCTTTATTATTTTTTAAGATATCCTGCAGTTGCAACCACTGGGAAAAAATATGATTTTGGGAATTTTAAAAATATACATTTTTGGGAAATTTAAATTTTAATTGGGTTACTTAACATTGGGAAATTTGGGACATAAAACAATACGTGAGGTGTCAAGGTTTAAAAAGTATAAATCAAACAATTTTCTAGGTTACTCTTATAATAATAAAACAAAAACATTAAACAAGCTGAGTCGCCTAGAAATGCAAAACAAACACTGGAAAATTTGATATTTAAAGAAGAGAGAAAGAAATTAAAGGGGATTGTTTATCAGAGAAGAAGTAGTTAGTAAAGTCAAGCAAAAAGTTAAAGTTTGAGTTAAGCCCTGTACGGGCTATCCCTAGGATATGCCCGTACTAAATTTAGTTAATCAAATAAGTTAAGTTGGTTTTTAAAAATGCAAAGTTAGTTTTGATGGTCCACCGGTCTCATGGTCCCAAGAAGATAGTTCCATATGGTACATTTGCCCAGTGACGTCAAGTGACCCTGTATGTAATTCCAAAATTTCAACGTCACATATGGTGGAGGCGCCCACGTTCCCAGTGACCTTTGTGAAACGTCGGTTATGGTAAGCTGTGCCCGCCCCAGTTCCAGTGCCCTTTGTGAAGCGATAGGAAAAGTCGCTCATGGTACGCCCTTCCTACCCCTCAGTGTATTTGTGGAAGAAAATGCCATATATATGGTAAAGGCGTCCCGTTCCCCGAAGAAGAAATGTGTGTGAGATGACGAAGATGATGGGGAAAAAATATGTTGCGTAGCGTAGCTGCAAAGGAGGTAGCAGCGTAGCTACAAGAAAAGGAAGATAAGGTATATCTTCAGTTTTGAAATATGGCTAAATGGTGTTAGCCAGAGTTGTTGAAGAAGAATATGAAATAGTTATTTGCGTTGAAGTTGTTGTTTTACGTCGTGAAGACGGAGTTTAGAAGCAGCATGAGGCTGCATTAGCACTGGAAGCCGCAGCTCTAGTATGGGGAAGAGCTCTGAAGTTATGGTCTTGAATGGTGAGGTACAAGACAGTTAAGCGGCCCTGAGGAAGCTCAGGATATGGGGAAATTGGCATGAAGTTGCAGTAACCTGATGTGGAAGAAGAAAATGGGAATGAAAGGCAGACAATGGTACGTGGAGAAGTACGGGACAAATGGCCAATGGAACGCACCATCAAGGACATGGACAGGCAGGCAAGGTGGACGCAAATTTTTTTATAAAGGCTAGTATAAGAAGAATGTGGAATATTAGGTTAATTTCTAAGTATAAATATAAAAAAAAATTGATTTTCTTTTTATGTAAGAGATATTTTTTTGTTTTTAAACTATCCAATAAATTTAAAAAAGAGCAAAAGATGAAATAGAAAAAAGTCACCTAATTAATAGTACATGTAAAACATAGTTAATTATTTTCTTTCCCACTGGTATATTAAATAAATCATTGAATTACTTTTTAATGGTTCAACGTTTTGCTGACGAGACAAGGCCAAGTTCACTTTTATTGTTACAGAACTGGTCAGTTTTAAATAACACAAACTTTTTTGCTTATTTAGCTGTTTGTGTAGTACATAAATGTCTAGTAAACTTAAAGATTAATAAAAAAAAATACAATTTATGAGTAACAATAATTAGGTCATTTTTTGTCTAAAAATAATCTTACTGTTAAAACTATATTTATTTAAAGTACCTACTTAAAGAAGTTAAAAAGGTTTTTAACAATTAAGCTAAAATCTTATTTGAACTAATTATTTCAGCAAAAACATCTCTAGAACTTTTTAAATAATTATTTTAGATAATTTATCCGAAGAATTTCTTAAAATTTCAAAAAAAAAAAAAAGAGTCATAATGTTAAATATAACCTAAATGAATTATTTTTAGAAAAAAACTATTTTTACATTTTTTCGTGCATTTTTTTGAAAAAAATTAATTGGAAAAAACAAAAATTTAATAAAACGTTAAGATTATTTACGATAAATATAATTTATATAATAAGTAACATAATGTTAGGTTTTAAATATTTGTAAGCTATATGGAACTATCGTTTTTCGATAATATTGCTAATTTTTTTTAAAGGTTTAAAGTAAATTTGTCTGATTTCTAATAGCGTTGTGGGTCCAACGCTTTCAGGAAGGGGGCATATGTGAACACCTAGTATAAAAAAGTATACATTTTGGGAATTTTAAAAATATACATTTTTGGGAAATTTAAATTTTAATTGGGTTACTTAACATTGGGAAATTTGGGACATAAAACAATACGTGAGGTGTCAAGGTTTAAAAGTATAAATCAAACAATTTTCTAGGTTACTCTTATAATAATAAAACAAAAACATTAAACAAGCTGAGTCGCCTGAGAAATGCACAACAAATACTGGAAAATTTGATATTTAAAGAAGAGAGAAAGAAATTAAAGGAGATTGCTTTTATCAGAAAGAAGTAGTTAGTAAAGTCAAGCTTAAAGTTAAAGTTTGCGCCCCGTACGAGGCTATCCCTAGGGATATGCCCGTACTAAATTTAGTTAATTAAATAAGTTAAGTTGGGTTTAAAAATGCAAAGTTAGTTTTGATGGTCCACCGGAACCTCATTGTCCCAAGAAGATAGTTCCATATGGCACATTTGCCCAGTGACGTAAAGTAGCCCTGTATATTTTCCAAAATCTAACCAGTAAATTCTGAAAAATAAATTACCCCTTAAAGTATCAACTTTTATTACTTGATTTAACTATTACAGATCTTTCTAAAAACAACTAAGGTTTGTTACATTTATAGTATAAATTCTAGTGCAAGGCTACCTGTATGTAACCAAAACCAACCATACATGAAATGGGTAACCATTTATTTTAATAATATTATAAAATGCACGTATCCGGCAATGGTGTTGAGACTTAATCTATTTAATAGTCTGGGTGAATGGGTAAAAAATTAATTCTGGTGGCAATTAATCACTACTCCAATTGCTTGGAGGTTTGTTTACTTAGTGGGGTTGCGTGACCAAAGTTAGGCGTAGGCGAAGTAGTATCCGCAAGAAAAAAAAGATCCCTAAAAGATTTTAAGGAGCAGCAAAAAAGGGTCCTCACACTTTTTTAACACGTTCTACAGTTTTGCGAGGCCCCTCATTTACAATATCGGGCTGCCTAGACCGTCCGCACCTTAAATTTCAGTATTTTTTCTATATCACATTCCATACCTTCACCCTACCGCGAGGCCGTAGGCGACCGCTTACACCGCCTACGCCTAGCTACGCTACTGTGTTTATTATATGTACGGCCTACTTTTTTTCTGGAGATGCACTGCATTATTCTGGTAGTTTATACATACAGGTTGTCCCACCGGGAACTGTCGCGATCTATTTCTCGAAAAGTACGTTTTGGAAAATTTTGAAAATTTGGTTACATTATAAAGTCAATTTGCCCACGGTTATGCTGAAACTTAATGTCAACTTTCCTATTTTAAATACATAATATTCTTATATTTTATAGTCTAATATGTTTTTGTGATATTTTTGCTGTTATTAGTAAGTACCAGTGGTCAAAAATAATCCGTAAAAAGAGTATTATAATAAAATCTTCAATGTTTTAAAAGAAACCTATCTATTTTTACCTTATCTATTATGCATCAAAAATAAGGAGTATAAGGATGTCTATTTAAAGAATTTTATAGTTTTTGAAATATTAGCAATTTATTATTAATATTTATTTTAACAATGCTTTTTAAGTACGGCTTAGCTTGGCATCTAGTTGGCCTTGACAGCAAAATGTGGCGTCACAGCCAACTATCCCGTACCTACCTGTGTCTTAAATGCATTGTTAGAATAGATAAATAATAAATCATTAATGTTTTTACAAACCATAAAATTTTTAGGGATGCCACATCCTTATACAAACCTCAATCTCCTTCTTATTAATGCCCTAATAGAATAGGTAAATAAGAGATAGGGATTTCAATTTGAAAAAAAAATAGACTTTACGGTTTTTGTACGTTATAATTTTTAACAATTATTTTTGACCACTCTGTATTTATTAATTGTAAAAAATATTAAAAAGCAGTCCATTAAAGAGGTTCTTTTTTAAAAAGGAAAGTTACCTTAACTTACTAAACTTGCTATCTGGGCTGTTCGGCCGTCATTGTGGCTTGGGCTATCCTTGACGCTCTCTGTCAGCGCGAGTGGTTGGCATCCTCAGAAGGTTCCTTGTAGGATACTTGCGTATTACCGTAAGTTACTACAGTAGTACGCAAGTAGTCTGGAGGATGCCAAAAACTCGCGCTGGCGCTTAAGTCAGGGATACAAAAACACTCCGGCAACGGCGGCCGAATAGCCCAAAAACTTAAGTTTGGCAGAGAAGATGGCCGCTAAAGCCTTACACAGTATACAACCTTAACTTAATTGACTTGAGTCTAAAGCTTCTGTTTAAAAAGAAATTGATGGTTATGTAATGGCTAAAAAACGTAAGTTTTGAAATAAAACTTCTTAAAAATCAGTCAAAAACGGTTGGACTCTTAGGTATAGAACATTATACATAAATTATGCTTCTTAGAATTTTACGCAAAATCTAAAACATAAATAATATTGTTCCGAAAATACCTCGTATAAAAACACGTCGTCGTTTCGTCTTATACCCTTTATTAACAATAGAACGTGTAACCATGGTTACAACAACGACAAAATCTTCACTCGTCAATGCCCTCGAAGTTTGCAGCACAAAAGTCGAATCTATACTAATCAAATCAGAGATTTCCGTCGCCCTTATGCCAGTGTGGTGAAAGAGTAAAGAATGATCTAGAATTTTGGACAAATATTACGAAAATTCCATAGTACAGGATGGCATAAAACTTCTCAATGGATAATTCGGGCGTTTTCGGAAACCTTCAAAACTGATGAAAGGACAAAGGTAAATTATTAAAATAAATCAGACTAAATTAAAAGGACCTAACTATATACAATTCTATAAACTAAAAACACGTGTTTTTAATGTACATAACAATATATAGGCAGTGGTAATTCATTGTTACGAAGAACAGTACTTTGATAAACAACTGAAAAAAACTTAAAAAAAAAAATTGAAAGAAAATGTGTATTGTAAATATCATGTACCCCCACACTGCAAACATACAATTATCCCTTTTTTCTTTTATTTTATTTTAACTGCTAAATTGTGTTTTTATTTGGAAATATTTTTATTTTATGTATGATTATTTAAATAAAAAGTTGCCCAGGAAAAAATACTTGTATTTTAACATTGAATTAAAGTTACTGTCATTATTTTTTAAACGCTGGTTATAGATGGCAACGCAAGAAGAATATTTTTTTTAATTTTTTATTTTATGAGTACAGATTATACTTTGATTAACATAAATTATTTAAAATAAAAATATATCAGCCTCAAAGTGGGCATCGTAGTTAGACCCTCATAATTAAAATAAAAAAATCGTGTAATATTTTTTATTTGGCCTAAAAACATAAAATTAAACGAAAAACCCTATTTTTTTTTTTAGGAAATAGTACTTAAAATTATATTTTTAATACCAAATGGAGAGGGGAGATTATTTTGAAATATGTTCATTCTTGTTACAAGCATATACCTTACGAGGTTTTAAAGGTACCATGAGATTTTTTGCATATTTAAAAAAATCTCAATGCTATTAGAAAATTGACAAAGCTAGGGGTCAATTTGACCTCCTTGCGCCAACTTAAGGGTTAATAAGACTTTTTGACTAACAATAGTGTCGTTATTATATTATCCAAAGTGTGGTCCAACACGTTCATGCCAAAAAATAATTTATCTTTCTAAATTGTTATGCATATTTAAATTTTTCGTTGATTTTTGTGTGAGCAAAAATATAAAATATCGCAGTAATAATTTAGATCATTTGTCATAAATGCCGGGCAGGGGTTATCTCCATGATAAGAGGCAGCAATTTGTTAGATTTAATACAGACGGTCGTGGATCAACGTAGAGGCTTTTCAGTAACAATTACCATTAACCACATGCATAACGATAAAAATGTAGGACTTTAGAATATGTACGGTTTTTATGTGCTTTGAATTTTAAATAAATTTTATTATTTATTTTACTACAAAATGTTGTAGTAAAAGCTATGGTTAGTTAAATTTTGTCTTTAAAATTTATTTCATTTCATTACCATATTCTGTTGTGGATATTTAAAACTAGTTTATTCATCTTTCGTGATTTTTATAACGTAGTTTAAAAAAAGAAAGACAATAAAGTAAGGTAATAAAAAAGAAATTAATTAATTTTTAACTCAAATAAAAACAAATGACCTAATTAAATGAAAACGGATAAGTAAAGTCGAACTAACACTTTGAATAAAGCATTAAGCTATTTTAGCAGATTTTAACTGTAATTTTTAATATTACCGAGTAAATTTAGGTTTAATTAACTTATAGACCACGCTTTATACAGAATCAGCCAGTAAAATATATAAAGGATGTCTCTTAAAGGTGCGAAAAAAATGGTATCACAGATTTCTATGGATTAAATATGACGATTTAACCCAATTTACCTTTGTCCAAAAGTGGATGATTTCGTAGATACGGTGTTAAAAAATTATTCTGGTTTTAGTTTTTTTTTTAAATAATTTTGGTAATAATAAGTGTTTTGTCACAATATTACGCTAGAAGAAGTTTTGGAAAGGTAAAAATTAAGAATCTGCTATTAATTTGATGGTTAACTTTAGAGGTTGCCACCTGCGCCTGCGGTATCTTAAACAAATTAAGAACAAACTATCTTTTTGAACCACTCTGAATGTAACTTTTAATCAAAAATAAATGTATTCTTCAACATGTTTTACATTTTAAAGATATATTTCTTTAGAGTTGATTTAGGCAATGGCATGATAATATAATATTCAGGGTGTTGCATTTAAAAATATCATACCTTTTGTCCTATTCTGTGTAACGGAAGAGATAACAAACATTTAATTTGATTTAAAAACTGCAAAAGTAATCTAATGATATTTTTGTTAATTTTGTTGAATAAAAGAGAAAAAAGTAAAGGTCTTGTACATTTATAATTGCACCTCAGGTCGTATTTATACTTACCATATACAAAAACTGTATATAATTTTCTAATTAACTGTTTCTACTAATTATGTTTAAATCATTAGGATCTATTATTAGCTCAATAACAACTTTTTTCTTGTCTTTTGCCGAAACCCAAGCTTCAAAATAGTTACCGTAGGTAACTCTTGCGGAGTAAAAACGGTCTGTTTTTAGGAATATTGCAAATAACTGCAATTCTAAGTACGATAGCTTCAATTTATTTAAATTTGCTATAAAATAGCAAAACATTGATATACAAATCTGCACAATTTTTTTTTAATAAGAAAAATAAATTGATGTACAACAAATAAATAGATCCTTAATAACAAATGCGAAAAGTTTAAGGTGTTGATTCCTTGTTAAAAATAAAAGGTAGTTTGCTTTATAAACATGGGGTCACTAGGAAGTTATTGCAAAAAATTTAACAAAAAAATGTCTCTATTTTTTGCTTAAAGACAGAATGAGCATTGTAATTAAACTATCAACTAATGTCAAATAAAGGCATACCAAATTGTACCCCGATCAGCGATTTAAATTAAGCGCCTCGGTTAAATGCTTTTTAACCTCTTCAAGGGCACTATGACATCTTGTGTTTGTCACATTTTGCCTAATGTTGTTGTAGTTAGTTCTGACAATAAAAATCAGTAGGGGATCACGACACTCGATTCAATTAAATCGAGCAAGTGAAGTGCATTTCCATAACACACGCCACGACATTTACCTTTGGCAACTTTTCATTTTCTGTCTATTTTTTTAAAATAATTTGTTGCAAGACAAATGCAAAATAAAAAGCTAACTCATAGTTTGTAAAAAATAATATTGTTACATCTAGTATTTATAAAAACGTATTTAATTTGCTTGTATGTATTGTATTGTATTGAATGGGGTAATTCGGATTAAGGCAGCTCTTTAAGGTCTCATTTTAACCTTAAAAAATTGTTTGTGGATACTCTACATTAATTGGTCCCCTTAAAGTCTATACACTCTTTAGGTGAAAACATTTTTGAAGCAAGTCTTTTTATATCTTCTGGAGTCAAGAATGCACCTTCCATATATTTTAGCATTTGACGTAATAATTCGGTGTACTGACATATATAATAGTATAAAGGTTGAGCTAAATAACCTAACTTATAGGCAATGTGAGAAAAAGAGACAATCTTACTAAATACTGGCATGTAAACATGCGTGACTAATAGTGCTTGTTTTGTTATTCTATTACTGGCCGATTTACCAAAACTGCTTGCTCATATAGAATGCTTCGCGGTTTTGTTTGATCTGTCATAAAACCTACAGCGTTTATTGTCAGTTTTTCACATTTCTAAGGTGATACCCTAAAGGGTCGCACAGTGCAGCGAGCTTATGGTACAAAACTAATATATTTAAAACTTAAAATGATACACTTATTAAATTTGGTATTATTGTTAGGATGTTTGTACGATTTTTATAATGGTAATATAATATTCAGGGTGTTGCATTTAAAAATATCATACCTTTTGTACTATTCTGTGTAACTGAAGAGATAACAAACATTTAATTTGATTTAAAAACTGCAAAAGTAATCCCATGATATTTTTGTTAATTTTGTAGAATAAAAGAGAAAAAAGTAAACGTCTTGTACATTTATAATTGCACCTCAGGTCGTATTTATACTTACCATATACAAAAACTGTATATAATTTTCTGATTAACTGTTTGTACTAATTATTTTTAAATCATTAGGATCTATTATTAGCTCAATTACAACTTTTTTCTTGTCTTTTGCCGAAACCCATGCTTCAAAATAGTTACCGTAGGTAACTCTTGCAGAGTAAAAAGGGTCTGTTTTTAGGAATATTGCAAATAATTGCAATTGTAAGTACGATAGCTTTAATTTATTTAAATTTGCTATAAAATAGCAAAACATTGATATAAAAATCTGCACCATTTTTTTTAAATAAGAATAATAAATTGATGTACATCAAAAATTAGATCCTTAATATGTAGTTATTAAGAAAACATGTGTATTTGACGCCTCTATTATATAAGACTTATAAAAAAATATTTTATTGTGACAATCCTTACATTTTAGGCAAAATCGTAACTGATATTAATATACACCTACAATTTCTCTTTACTCTAAAGCGATAAATTTTACTTATGCATGGACATAGAAATCTATGATTTTGGAATATTATTATTTAACCAGTTTAGTGTAATTTTTACTCAAAATGGGACCCATGCTAAAAACAAAAATTAGGTTTTTAACCACAGACCGCCGCACCGTGGGTCGTGTTTTGTCACGAAGTAAGTTGATATAATGAGTTCCTTCTTTCAAAGTTCTCATAGTTTCTTACTGCCTTTTCATATTGGCGAAAGACGGAAATACGGGCGACGGACCAACGCTATCGAAGTGTATGGAGTCAAATGAAACCTTTCATACGCAGAGAACGGAGAAAGTCGGCAAACTCAAAGGCTTCGTATAATTTTTATCTCTCTGTCGGTCAAAACCGGCATAGTGTGTAAAGGCGCTTAGTGTTTAAAAGCAATTGAAATATAAGTCTGTCCGTCTGTCTTTGACCTGCAGCGTCATTCAGTAATTCTCTTTTTTGCTCTTTCATTTTATTTTTAAGTTTTTTTCTTAGATGACCTAGCGGTTATGTCACAGAAAGGTTTAGGTCCTGGGTGGCTTGTTGGTCAAGCAATATCACGTTGCTTTTCACTCCTTTATGTCCTGGCATCCGCAGCAGATCAGAAGTATATTATTTGTGGCCAGTTGATTAAGTGATTCTCGTTATATTTTTAAGGTTGGCTCTGGCTCTCTGATGGGACGTGGATATTTGTTTTCTGTAAAACATTTTTAGAGAATTTGGTCTCACTTCACAATTAATA
This sequence comes from Listronotus bonariensis, assembly GCA_014170235.1. NCBI lineage: Eukaryota > Metazoa > Arthropoda > Insecta > Coleoptera > Curculionidae > Listronotus > Listronotus bonariensis. Next base: position 201,090 of record JACEGR010000841.1, read on the forward strand.
GCTTAAGTTTAAAGATAAAAAACTGACGTTGGTCTGTTCCCTTTTCTACTCCTCCTTCTATCTGGGTTTCACCTGTATACGAGACCAGAGAGCCACGTTCCAGTTATAATCTAGATTTTTTCTGATAGGTTAATAGTTGTGTAGTATCACTACAAAAGGGATTAAAATCACGCACAACTAAAATTGTCTGTAGGTGTGGTGGGTATTTCACTTCAAACACTTTGTAGTATTTTAAAAAGAGCGGTCAGGTTTTCTGACGTTAGGTTACTTATCTGTAATATTCTTAAGGTACTAGGGTCTTTCTTTTCACTTTGTGCAGTGTGGTTGTGAGAAGTTTTCATCGCCCCTGCAATACCTAGACAGGCAAGCATTTGTAGTTCCATAGCTTTCCTTGTGTCGTTATTTTTTGTCATCACACCAGGGATAAAAAGGTTATTATTGGATTTATGATAGTAATCTACTTATAACCAAGAGATCGCATTGGTAAAGGTCGTAATGTTTTTTCAAAAGTCTACGGCAAGACCATATTGCACCTGGGCTTTTTCGGTTTTCCTTTTGTTGTGAGTTCCAATTTAGCCTGTGGTAAAGAATATTTCGGGTTACTTAACTTTTTTGAGAGCTCAACTGTCTTGTTATTTAACCTTAACTTCCTTTTTGGTGAACGGTACTATGACGGTTTGCGCGGATGAAGATTTAGTTCGTCCTTTGTTCATCATTTTTAACGATGTTTAGGAGAGTTGGTCTGCGTGCAAAAACACTAAACTCTTGCTCTCCTATAATGAAAATGACAAAGGTTATCAGCAGAGTCTTGTATATTAAAGCCCTTGTTAGTCAGGCTACACAATAAACCCTGAGCAGGATCATCAACCACCATTTGGCCCGGAGAGGCGCTGGGTAACAGGACTTTTGGGCATCCCTTTACATTCCTGACCACGGCGATATATTGATTACCTAAATACCCAAGCGATTTTTTCATTCTCGCTTTGTTTTTTAACGTTATTAAGCAGATTTTGCCAGATCGGGTAAACAAGTCTTTAAATTATACATATATATATATACAACTCGAGATCCTTTTATGTATATGAAAGTGGGGAATCGCACATAGCTCGACTAAAGCCAAACTAATTTGCAATTGGTTGCCTACACGTCATGTCAATCATGTTAAATGCGCTTGTCGATCGAATATATTATACAAACGCACACTAGGCGCTTAGAGGTGTCGGTACGCTCACGGTACGGTAAAATATTTTACACAATATTTAAATAAATGTTCTTGAATGACATTTTACAAGCATTTAGGATATTTGATCGGACGTGAGCCTAGTGTGCATTGACCTTAAGGCCACTGCACACTATAGCTCAGGTCATGCTAGGCTCACGGTCCTTTCAATTATTCTTAAATGCAATTTAAATAGGACCCCAAATAAAACTGATTACATTAGGCGCTCCGCTCATGGCCCGGTTATTATCATTCCTATTTATATAGCAAGTAAGATATTTGACCGAGGTTTAATCGAACTAAGACTTAAGCGCCCTGTAATTATGATGTGCTTTAGTATATTTTCATAAATAAATGAAAAAATGCGTGTGGCACTACCTATTTCTTAAGTATTAAAATTTTAATGGTAAAAATGTGCAGAAAAAAAATAAAAAATTGTTAAATAATTCCTGGTAGTATTGGCAACTCTGTTGGTTCTAGGGATTCTGTAAAAAGCAATAAACTTTAGGTTTGTTTGATTTAGTTGTTACGTAGTACACATTAAAAAAAAGTTGTTTTGTTTTTTATAACAAAAACGTACTAATTTAAAAACAAAAACATTTAAAATAAAGGGTACAAATGATTTTCCGTTCCTTAGCCCTTTGTTTTTAAATTCGTAATTTTTACATGTTTTCAGCATTGAGCTTTGTATTGATTATTTAAGTGTTTTTTCCAATTTTATTTATTGCGAGACTGGCACAAAATAAAAATTTATCTATTTATATACAGTGTGTAAACCTTTATTTTAAAAAATAGGACAAACTTGTATAAGTACCTGTTGTAAAGAATAAGCTTTATGTTAAAACTTAAAGTAAAAGAATTAAAAAAAAATACATATTTTTGTCCATTTGTTATATTATGCTTTACTTGGCTTAAGGCAGCGAATTTTTAAAAAATATTTATAAGTATTAAATTTTCGTTTAAATTTTGCTTTGTCTTGCTTATTTAAGTTGTAATTTGTAATGTTAAAATTGACAATTACATTTTTCTACTCTCATGCTTTAGATTAAAATTTTGACATAAAATTTAATTTCTTACAACATTTACCTACACAATTTGGTTTTATTTTAAAAAATAAAAGTAGTTAGCATTTTTTATATTTTGGGTTATGACGCCCTGTATAATACCAATTGATGTAAAATTTTGTTTTAAAATTCCAAAATGTTTGGTCCATTTGTCCTCTTGTAACACCTATCCTGATGGGACACACTGTATATTTATTATATTTTCTTCGTAAATATGTAATTTTAAAGTTATTTAAAATATCATTAAACATATTTTTTTCATAAAGTTTGCACGAATGAAAAAGTAGGGTGGTGATGTAAATTGACAGTATCTGATATCCATAATCGACACAAAGTGATGAATCGCTTTAAAGGATTTATAAAATTTTCTCTAAAAGTCTTTTTGCACCGTTTGACTTCTTTCCCCGTTATGCGAAATTCAGATTTACCTGTCAACCTGGGCGTAAATAATGACGCTTTAGTCGATACAAAGAGTATTCACTTAAAATTATCAATACATGGAAAAAGCTTTTTCTAAAAATATGTGTAATTTTTTGTTCCCAATTATAAAGAAATAGATATAAAGCAGATTTAATCTTTCTTACAAACACTATTTAAAACAATTTGTTTACCCGACTACAAAATCTGCCATTAACGTTAAACAAAGCGAGAATGAAAAAAATCGCCATATTAGGTAATCAATATATCGCCGTGGTCAGGAATGTAAAGGGATGCCCAAAGTCCTGTTACCCGCGCTCTGGCCAATGGTGGTTGATGATCCTGCTCAGGTTTGACCTGAGTAGTGTGCAGTGGCCTTAAGGTCAATGCACACTAGGCTCACGTCCGATCAAATATCCTAAATGCTTGTAAAATGTCATTCAAGAACATTTATTTAAATATTGTGTAAAATATTTTACCGTACCGTGAGCGTACCGACACCTCTAAGCGCCTAGTGTGCGTTTGTATAATATATTCGATCGACAAGCGCATTTTAACATGATTGACATGACGTGTAGGCAACCAATTGCAAATTAGTTTGGCTTTAGTCGAGCTATGTGCGATTCCCCACTTTCATATACATAAAAGGATCTCGAGTTGTATATATATATATGTATATATATATATATATATATATATATATATATATATATATATATATATATATATATATATATATATATATATATATATATTTAAATATATATATATATATATTTAAATATATAAATATATATATATATATATATATATATATATATATATATATATATATATATATATATATATATATATAATATATATATATATATATATATATATATATATATATCATACGTCTTAATTAAGAATTACCCACATAACTGGCGAGTACCTATGGATACATTAAAATCAGATAGTTGATTTTAAATGGCCCGGTGAATTTTTTTTTAACTCATTATTAATGGCTGTAAGAGAACTTAAGTAGTGTTTTTAAAGCAATATGGGAGTTTTTATACTACATTTTTGTTGCACCCAAAGTATTCTAGGCTTGTTTATTGATTTCAGTAGTCATTTATTACCTTTTAAATTTTTAACAACAATAAAAGGTTTGCTATATGACTTCATAAATAAAGAAACTCGGAAAATTCACAAAAAATATCTTACTGGAATTGGATCATATCACGCCAAACTGCCAAACTTAGTAAAAATTATATTTTACGCCTATGACCTTCTGCACACTAGTGGACTGTTTAACAACTCGAGATCCTTTTATGTATATGAAAGTGGGGAATCGCACATAGCTCGACTAAAGCCAAACTAATTTGCAATTGGTTGCCTACACGTCATGTCAATCATGTTAAATGCGCTTGTCGATCGAATATATATACAAACGCACACTAGGCGCTTAGAGGTGTCGGTACGCTCACGGTACGGTAAAATATTTTACACAATATTTAAATAAATGTTCTTGAATGACATTTTACAAGCATTTAGGATATTTGATCGGACGTGAGCCTAGTGTGCATTGACCTTAAGGCCACTGCACACTATAGCTCAGGTCATGCTAGGCTCACGGTCCTTTCAATTATTCTTAAATGCAATTTAAATAGGACCCCAAATAAAACTGATTACATTAGGCGCTCCGCTCATGGCCCGGTCATTATCATTCCTATTTATATAGCAAGTAAGATATTTGACCGAGGTTTAATCGAACTGAGACTTAAGCGCCCTGTAAATTATGATGTGCCTTTAGTATATTTTCATAAATAAATGGAAAAATGCGTGTGGCACTACCTATTTCTTAAGTATTAAAATTTTAATGGTAAAAATGTGCAGAAAAATAAAAATTGTTAAATAATTCCTGGTAGTATTGGCAACTCTGTTGGTTCTAGGGATTCTGTAAAAAGCAATAAACTTTAGGTTTGTTTGATTTAGTTGTTACGTAGTACACATTAAAAAAAAAGTTGTTTTGTTTTTTATAACAAAAACGTACTATTTAAAAACAAAAACATTTAAAATAAAGGGTACAAATGATTTTCCGTTCCTTAGCCCTTTGTTTTTAAATTCGTAATTTTTACATGTTTTCAGCATTGAGCTTTGTGTTGATTATTTAAGTGTTTTTTCCAATTTTATTTATTGCGAGACTGGCACAAAATAAAAATTTATCTATTTATATACAGTGTGTAAACCTTTATTTTAAAAAATAGGACAAACTTGTATAAGTACCTGTTGTAAAGAATAAGCTTTATGTTAAAACTTAAAGTAAAAGAATTTAAAAAAAAATACATATTTTTGTCCATTTGTTATATTATGCTTTACTTGGCTTAAAGCAGCGAATTTTTAAAAATATTTATAAGTATTAAATTTTCGTTTAAATTTTGCTTTGTCTTGCTTATTTAAGTTGTAATTTGTAATGTTAAAATTGACAATTACATTTTTCTACTCTCATGCTTTAGATTAAAATTTTGACATAAAATTTAATTTCTTACAACATTTACCTACACAATTTGGTTTTATTTTAAAAAATAAAAGTAGTTGTTAGCATTTTTTATATTTTGGGTTATGACGCCCTGTATAATACCAATTGATGTAAAATTTTGTTTTAAAATTCCAAAATGTTTGGTCCATTTGTCCTCTTGTAACACCTATCCTGATGGGACACACTGTATATTTATTATATTTTCTTCGTAAATATGTAATTTTAAAGTTATTTAAAATATCATTAAACATATTTTTTTTCATAAAGTTTGCACGAATGAAAAAGTAGGGTGGTGATGTAAATTGACAGTATCTGATATCCATAATCGACACAAAGTGATGAATCGCTTTAAAGGATTTATAAAATTTTCTCTAAAAGTCTTTTTGCACCGTTTGACTTCTTTCCCCGTTATGCGAAATTCAGATTTACCTGTCAACCTGGGCGTAAATAATGACGCTTTAGTCGATACAAAGAGTATTCACTTAAAATTATCAATACATGGAAAAAGCTTTTTCTAAAAATATGTGTAATTTTTTGTTCCCAATTATAAAGAAATAGATATAAAGCAGATTTAATCTTTCTTACAAACACTATTTAAAACAATTTGTTTACCCGACTACAAAATCTGCCATCAACGTTAAACAAAGCGAGAATGATCCATCCAAAAGTGATTCTAAGCAAAAAATGTTTTATAATTTTTTTTCCTAAAACTAAGATTTTAACGCTATTTGTGATTTAAAGTAACAATTTTTTAACGAAAAAATCCACGTTTTAATGTGTTTTTTTGCATATAACTCGAAAGCTACGCATTTGGTTAAAAACCGGTAGAAAGTAAAATTATAACTTTTATAAAGACAAAAAAACATTCTAATTTTATTGTTTTTTTTTATATTGATCGTTATGTTATGACTAGCAAACGTAATTTTTGACAAACAATTCTAAATAAGTCAAAAAGGTTGGACTTAGTCATAAAACATTATACAAAAATATGTTTAAAATTTAACGCTAAATCCAACACATAAATAGGAATATATAGGTCCTTCTATTTAAAATAAGGAAGTTGACATTAACTTCCGGTATAACCGAAAGTACTTAAACTGTCAAAATATTTAGTCGTATGTCCCCCATAACTTTACAATTGTATTAAATTTTTAAAAATTTTCAAAGCGTACTTATCGAGAAATCTATAGATAGCGTGGGACACCCTGTATTTATAGGGTTAATAAAATAACAATAGTCAAGCTCTAAACAATATAAAAAAACAGTAAAGTAAATATAGTTTGAAGTATTTATATATGCCCTGGATATTGTGTCTTTTCCTTGGCCCTTACATGACAGGGTACAAACATACAGAATATAGATTTTTTAGTAACAAAAACAGAAATATTACAAAAGTATTTATGGTACGTGAATGACAAAAAACTCAAAATTTATATACAAATAGAAGTAAATATACAGATGAGTAAATATTTTTAAATTATTAATTTTAAAATAAAACATAGCAGGGTAGAGACTTTATTTACTTGTCCTCAACTGTATAGGGAAGTAACAAAATAAATTACAAAATGATTCGCACCTAGTTCAGTTGCGCTGATTATATACTACATACTCAACGACGTTCGTTCAACGTATCTAATTTTCCCGAGTAAGTAAACAAATGCCAATTCGACTAAAAAATAAAGAAGGGAAGAAGACGCAAAATACGGTGGAAAAACGTAAACCTATTTTTTTTTAAGAAAAAAACGTAAGAAATTTTACCTGCTTGCTTATAATACTTTATTTTATTAATTTTGTTAAAATATATAATTTAGTTAATCTATTTCATTTATAAGTACGTAAAATTACTAATACATAAAAGAAAACGGCCCGGGGACATGCCAGGGGAGAGATGTTTTCCGACCTTGAAATTAAATTGTGAATAAACTAAGTATATTCATTATCATTATCATTATATATAATAAAACTAAGTTGATAAAATGTGCGTGCCGATAAAACTTGAAAAGGAGTCCCGATACGATAAAGGGACTTATATAGTGTGATAGCCCTTTATCCCCCTCGAACAAGAAAGTTCCCGTTTTTCCCTAAAGGGCGTATTTTTAAAGATATAAGGACTCTTCCAACCCTTCAACTTGGACATTAAGTGTAGTGGCGCCATCTGTTGTCGAGTATTTGAACTTTATTCAGAACAACGGTTATTTGGGTCTCATATCAACTCCCGAGCGAAGCCGGGAATCATAACTAGTATATAATAAAACTAAGTTGATAAAATGTGCGTGCCGATAAAACTTAAAAAGGAGTCCCGATACGATAAAGGTACTTATATAGTGTGATAGCCCTTCATCCCCCTCGAACAAGAAAGTTCCGGTTTTAACCTAAAGGGCGTATTTTTAAAGATATAAGTGCTTTTTCAACCCTTTAACTTAAAAATTAAGTATAGTGGCGCCATCTGTTGTCGAGTATTTGAACTTCGTAAGTTGTGAAAAAGAAAATATTCTTAAACTTTTCCGAATATCCTAGAGCCTAGCTCTCTAAATATATAAGAGCCCGCCAAGCCCGGTGTCGGGCTAATTTTCGGAAATACTGAACCGATGATGAAAATTCTTTCACAATTAGAAAACTACGCTATGCAGGAACACTATAGGCTATATTTTATTATGATTGAAAAAAAGTTCAGAGAAAAATATATTTAACGCCCAACGAAGTGGGCACGGTTTGCTAGTAAAGAAATAAAAGTGAGTGACCACCTACATGAGCACCATTTTTGAGAGATAGTCACATTCTTTTTAATAATTTTTTATATCAAGGGTGTGTGGACGTCGAATTTACGTCTTAATTAAGAATGGCCCATGTACATTTTTCTCGCCCAACTTTCTATAGCACAATAAAAAAATTATAATGTATGTTATTTATGTGTGCATTAAAAATCTTTTAAAAGGGCTTTTTAAATAATTTGCGCAAGTAAACAGTGTCCAGATAAAAATTGAAATTTGCAACGGTATTCACACACACCACTTTGCTACAGCTTTTAGTTTTTTGTGGTTTTATTGTTTAATATTGTAGTTTAGTTTATAACACCCTTTGGAAAAACAAATTAAAGTAGTATAGCTGGATGGGGACAGACAAATAAAACCACTAGTGTATGTATCCTAGCGTTAGTCACTAAACCCAATATTTTACAACACCAAAAAACACGTTTAAAAATATATAAAAAGAAAAAAACTTAATTACCTATACGGAACCTGTGGCTAGCTTGTCAACCCTCGTAACCCTGTAGCTATGGGCCAACTTAAAATTTTGATAATATGATAATAACAAATTAATTAACATTTTTCGCGGTTTTCATATACGTAAAAAGATAAAACCGCCAGAGGGTGGCCGGCGCCTTTAAAGTTTACATCATATGACCTACTAATCGAAATTCAGTTTAAAAATGAAAAACATTAATTTATGGTCCAAAAATATGAAAAAACCATTAAGTGTTATATATATTTAAAAAGCTCTTATCCGCTGTAAAAATACTACACGTAATGTATTTATCCTTATTAGTTTCGGAAATATGGCCATTAAAATTTAAGAAATAAGGACGTTATTACACACACCGGCAAAGCCGGCGCCGGCTCCGGTACCGTATAATATATTTATTATGTAATTTTTGTAACACTCTTTAAGTTACATTTCTAGGAATGATACAAACTACAGGGTGTTCTATTTAAATTCATACTTTTTGTCGTACCCCTGTAAATCTTAAGAGATAGAAGCACTATGATAAAAGATACGGATACTACCAAATACTACTACTAAATTAACCCAACAAAATAGTGTTTTTATTTTTTTTATACGTTAAAAATACAAAATTGAGGCAGATGTAAATTTATTATGTTTTTAACGGAAGTAAATAATTTTAATATTCAGATTTCAATGGCCATATTTCAAAAAATAATTGAGATACAAAAATATATATTAAATTAGGTATTTTTGTAAAGCTTTTACAAGTTCTTTTTAATGCTTAAATAATATATAAGGTGTTCCTTAAAAAAAAAACATACTTTTTGTCGTACCGCTATATCATAGGAGATAATAAAAGTCGATTACAGACTCGAAAATTACAGCATTAACAAAAAACCGATATTTTTGTTTATTTTGTACAAGAACAAATAAAAACGTTAAAGGAGTGTAAATTTAGAACTTGACACTCAGTATATTTTATTTTATACTTTTATTTATGAAGCATGAAAAGAATAGGTTTGATATTACCCTAAATGACGGTAAATTTACTTTTATGTCTTACGAATGTGAAGATACATATTTTTATGGCGTTTTCGTGCCCATTTCGTAATTTGATATATGGGGAAAATCAGTTTGCCTTAAACATTATAAATTGTATCTGGATGACCGTCGAGATGCAAATGAGGTCTGCATGCACGAGAAGGCAACCACGATGTTATAAATTATGTATTGGTTTATAAAAATCAATGAAAATTTTAAATGTTTAGAAATATAATAAGAGGGTAACCCACGATGCTAAATGGACATTTACTGGAGCGTCATAAAAACCCATTAGGTTTCAAGGCTTAGATAATAAGAAAAAAACATGGCATACAGGGTGGTCGTTAATTAAAGAATAAATTCATTATTTCGAAAAACACATATTTTTGTTTTAAATCGCTTAGACCCGTAAAATTTAAATAAACAGGGTGTTCCAAATAGAAGTAACAGAAAAAATATTTTTATTCAAAAAACCCCTATATATTAATTGCTTTTTTTTCATCCAGCATGTGGCTATACTTAGGTTCAAGATTTTAAAGTTATTGTCATTCAAAATGTGTGTGTGGAGAAACAGTCATGAAAGGATAAAACAAATAATAAAATTATTTTAAGATATTTTATTTATCGAAAAAAAATTGATAAACGTTAAAATATGTTTTTTATCTAAATGTCTTTTGTTGATTTACTCACAATAGGTGAAACTTGTAGACCATTAGCCATACGCATAAAAGAACACAGATCATTTATTAAAAACACAGAATTTCATAAATCAAAAATCTGCCAACAGGCATTTGATAACAATCATAGAGTATAAACTGGGATATTTTGAGCATTTTAGCAAAGAAAACGTGTTCTAAAAAACGCAAAATCAAAGAAAGTGCGTATATATTATTAAATAAAGATAATTGTGTAGCATCAATTTCAGTTAATTTAAATAACACTTGGTTACCTTTGCTTGATACTGAAGTACCTTTAGGAAGACTAAAAATTAAATAACTATTCACCTTTTGTGTAAAATAAACAATCATTACACCAGCAACCAGTTATCTATGTCACTATGAGACTATAACCAAACAAACATATTTGACATTTAATGTCAAAGAGATTTCAGAATCTCCTAAAAAAGATAAAAAAATTTAAAATTTAAAACCTTATATTATTTTTTATTTTTTATTATTTGTATTCAATTTATCTTGACAACGGTGTACTTGTTTTAATTTTTTTGGTTTTGTAGTACTTTTAATTTAATTTTTTGGCGTGTATTCAACTAATTACCATCCATTACAAATTCTTGCTGATCATTTTAAGCCGTCTGGGGTGTAATTTGCTGTATTTCTTTTTGGATGCGATGTTTTAGATTATCCAAATTTGCAGGATGACTTTTGAATATTTTTTTCCCAAGGAGTAACCATAAAAAAATCAATTGGTGTTTTGTGATTTACCAGATAATGAATGTATTCCTAACCCTACGACCACCCTGTATAATGAATTATTAATTAATATGGCCATTTCGACGCAACGCGAGATATATATATAT